>JACEFZ010001987.1:327500-420000 GCA_014155875.1 Cepaea nemoralis | reverse complement strand
ATTGTTGTATATAAATATAATGTTGTAGTTTCATTATCTTCTTTCATGCAATCGTCGTTAGGAAATATTGCCTAGTAAATGACAAATAGCTAAAATGCTGGGGCTTATATCAGCCTCCTGTAAACGATACGCAGCTCACTTTGTAACGAAAGCATGACATCTTTAGTTAAGGATAAGAACAAGTAAACAAAATAACGGAAGGAAGGGGAGACAGCTTGAACGTGCCCATGAAGGGATTATACTCTGCGGGACTGAGTTTAAACATGAAGGAGTTATGTTTTCTTATGGCTTATCCCAGCAAGAGTCAGTCAGCGGTGGGGAAATACCTGGGCCACAGAAACCATCTCTTCAGTCCTCAAACGAGCGTTGCTGACGTCAGACAAATTGCAACTCTTTGTCGAAAACAATGCTGAAATAAACTGGCTAGCGGATAGACATCCATTCTGGTTTTTAGAATGCCTGGTGCAATATATATATATATATATATATATATATATATATATATATATATATATATATATATATATATATATATATATATATATATATATATATATATATATATATATATATATATTAGGGCTGCGACCGATTAATTTAAATTTAATAGTTACCTGTTCAACAGCCAGCTTTGAAAAATTAACGATTAATTAATCGTTAATTTCGATTAAAGCAAAACATTTATAGTCACATAACTCACATTATAGTCGTATTTGTCAAAAATCGAAATAACACTGGATTGTCTTGTTCAGATGTCATCTAATAACCAACTATGCAAACAGGAGTATGTTAACAGTATGTGGTTCAAATGACGTGCGCGTCTTATTAACTATATAGCCAGAAGAGCTGAACACTCGTTCACATGGAACTGAGGTAGCCGGTATACACAGAATGGTCTTGGCAAGGAATGCCAATTTTGGATGTCGATGTTCATTAAGTTTCCACCATTGTAAGGGTCAACCGATTCAGCAACTTTCTTCTCCATATCAGACTCAATTAGCTTAATACTCTCTTCATTTGGTTCACATATAGTTTCATTGCCAATGTCAGTATCATTCTTTGCAGCAGTCTCCATCTGCTTATCATGAACATTAAACTGCTATTTGTTGGTCAATACGTGACCAAGTTCGTTCTTTTGCATCTTTTGACAAACACTTCAGGTATTTGTAGCGTGGATCAAGTACTGTTGCAATCTGTAGTATTTCAATAATTGTCATATTAGCTAGACGTTCACTGAAGTCATTAAAAGACGTTGCCTTAAATTTAGCTATGTAGCCCGGATCATCATCGTGTACAGTCATATGCTTTGTCAACGATGATAGCAGCGGCAATATACAGCCACATGAAACATCATCTTGACCGCCAAGCAGGACCGTGGTCTGACAGAATAAGTCCAAAACTTTGACATATTTCAAAATCTTCTCCAAATCCGAATCTGACAGTTTTGGACCTTTGTATTGCTTCTTTCATTTGACATGTAGACAGTTCTCTGGCCTGTAGAAGACTTTGTAGCATAATAAACAAATTGTTGCATCTTGTTGGTACATCTTGCTGCAGCTTAACCAATGATGACTCAGTACAATTTTGCAACTCGGCTGTGTTTGCAGGACTATATTTAAGATGTCCAACAATTTTTCGACATCCGGTTCAGTTGTATAAGTGATGGGAGAAAAGTTTTCGATCAATCGTTAAAAACAATTGTATTGTTAACAAAAAACAATTAACGATTAATCGATTAATTAATCGTTAACTTCCGCAGCCCTAATATATATATATATATATATATATATATATATATATATATATATATATATATATATATATATATATATATATATATATATATATATCCATATATCCATCATGTGCCATGCCGGTAAGCGTGGGCGGTCATATTCTGGCATCTCACTCGATCACCAGAGTCGTGGATCAGTTCCGTGTTTCTGTCTCGACCATGCCACAAGGCCAAGCCATCCAGGTATTTGCTTCTAGGTCTTACCCTTGGTCCGTTCCCCTCGATCTTACCAGTTGTCACCAAGATCTCCAAGTTGTCACCAAGATCTCCAAGTCATTTCTTCTCATAAAATGCCCAAAAAATTGTGACTGTCTACGTCTAATGTCTCTAATCAGTTTACGATCTTCATTTGTTTCTTGAAGAACTTGTTCATTGGTCTTTCTGGCTGTCCATGGTATTCTTTGCATTTTCCTCAGAAACCACATTTCTACAGCCATGAGATGTTTTTTCAGCCTGACTGCTCACTGTCCAAGCTTCACATCCATATAAATGTACAGGTTCTATATAGCATTTCAACACTCTTTTTCTCGTTTCAATTGACATCTTTTTATTGGTCAGTATGTTTTTCATCTGGCTAAAGGCTACTTTTGCCATGGCGATTCTTTTTCTAATCTCTTCAAGGCATCTCCCATCAGATGTTATTACTGTTCCGAGATAATTGTACCTATTCACTTTTTGAAGAATATTCCCATTTACTTGTATATTACATTGTGGTATTTCATTCTTCCTAGTGACGACCATAATCTGTGTCTTTTTACAATTTAATTCTAACCCTAGTTGGACATTGTGTGTAACAACCGCATCTATTAAATTTTGCAGGTCCTGTTCATTGTCTGCAATCAAGACTGTATCATCTGCATATCTAATGTTATTGATGCATCGTCCCCCAATGTTGATTCCTTCCATATCTTCAATATTTATGAAAATACTTTCACTGTACAGGGAAAACAGATCTGGAGACATTACACATCCCTGTCTCACACCTCTCTTAATAGGCTGATATTGGCTTACTTCATTATCAACTCTTATGGCAGCTTGTTGTTTTCAATATATGTTTTTTACAAGTCTAATGTCTTTTCCATCAATCTGTAGATCCTCAAGCATCCTTATCATGTTGACATGTCTCACTTTATCGAAAGCCTTTGTGTAGTCAATAAAGCAAAGGTGCAGATCTTTGTTTACTTCTATAGAACTTTCGATTACGGTTCTCAGTATATACACAGCATTTACCTTACTCTTGCCTTCTACAAAACCACATTGTTCTTCTCCTATTTCAGGTTGCATTTTCCTCCTAACTCTTTGCATGATAATTCTTAGCAAAATCTTCGTGATGTGACTCATTATACTAATTGTTCGATGTTGATCACATTCCAAGGCTCCGGATTTCTTTGGGATTGCAATAAATACAGAATTACATAACTCCTGAGGTATATTTCCAGTATCATATATTGTATTAAGCAGACTGGTAACTTTATTTATTCCATATTCTTCTAAAGCATTAATCATTTCTGTTGTGACGCTGTCTGAACCGGGGGTCTTGCCAGATTTCATATGGTTAAGAGCATTCTGAACCTCCATCTTCAAAATTGCTGGTCCTTTATTATTATTTTGAACATCATACTGTTCGTCTCTGTTATCGTCATAAAGGTTTTTCACGTAATCTGACCATACATGTAAGATCTGATCTTTTTCTATTATGACTCTTCCATCTTTTGTCTTTAGGCAGCCTGCTGATGTACTTGTTCTTTGATTAGTAAGCTCCTGAATTCTTTTGTGCATTAGTTTCGCATTTTTACTGTTGTGTTGTTCTTCAATTTCTCTGCAATTTTTCTCAAGCCTCCTTACATAAGGTTCTGACTTTTCTGTGAATTTCTTCATATTTGGCAGGATTATTTTTGTTCTGTCTTCTTGTTTCCATTAGTTGTAAAATTTCTTCAGTCATCCATGTCTTACGGCCCACTTTCTTTACTTTTGGAATAGTTATTTTCTGCTGCACAACTGATTGAATTTTTCAGCATTTCCCATTGATCATCTACATCTTGAAATAGGATCTCTAGATCAGACAATAAATCAAATTTGTTCTTTACTTCTATGATAAAATTATCATGTATTTCTTTGTCAGTTTTCAATTTGCACAAGTCATATTTAGGGTTTCCTGCTGTATACTTGACTTTCTTTAACTTTACCCTCAATGTGCCTATAATTAATCTGTGATCACTGTAACAGTCTGCATTTGGAACTGTTTTTACGACTGTTAACGCATTTCGAAACCTTTTGCTAATCAGGATGTAATCTATCTGGTTTTTAACCCTGCTGTCTGGACTCCTCCATGTCAATAATCTTCAAGGATGCTGTTTAAACCAGGTGTTTCCTACAACCATTTCTTGTTCTTTTGCCAGTTCTACAAGTCTGTATCCTCTTTCATTTCTCTCTCCCAAACCATGGTTGCCTACACTGCATCCATCGCTTTGCTTTCCTATTTTTGCGTTGAAATCACCCATTATGATATTTATTTCTGATTTTTTACAGTTAATCAAAGCAGACTCCATGTCATTATAAAATTCCTCTATACTTTCTTCACTGCATTCACTTGTTGGGGCATATGTGAGTGGCACCTTGCAGTCTTGACAGACCAAAGTGTGTGAGTTGGAATGTGGCCAATATTCCACCACAATGCCTGGGCAGAAGCTTCAGAGAAACATGTGGCGCCCAAACGACATGTCCCTCTCTCGGCCTAGTCTTGTGTATTCCAGAGGAATGGGTAACCAATACGTCTGGCACAAGGTAGGCTGCAGACGCTGGCGGCTCAGCGTCAATCCTCCGAGACCTCGCCACCACGAGCCGGTGGCGAGTATGGCCAGACCCTGACACCCAAGGGGCCCGACTTAAAGGCATATATATATATATATATATATATATATATATATATATATATATATATATATATATTTTTTTTTTTCTTTTTTATTTCCGCGTTTCCATCCTGTTTCAGGATATTGCGGTCAACACCAGCATCTTTCAGCTGTATGTTGATTCCTAGGCTAGATTACGCTCATCAGCACGCCACGACTTTCTGAGCGACCGGCTCCATACTCTCATAAGTCACTTTTGCTATTCGAACCACTGCTAATTCTCGTCGCGTCACGTGACTGAGAGTATTCGGGGTTAGCGGAGAAAGCTGCTAACCCCTCGGCCATGGAGCCGGCTATATATATATATATATATATATATATATATATATATATATATATATATATATATATATATATATATATATATATATACATGTAGGCCCCGCTATACGTCGCTTCGGTTTACGTCGTTTCGCTATAACGTCGTTGTCACAATGTGACATAACTTCACTTTACGTCGCTACGTTCCGCCATAACGTCGTCACCTGTGTTGCTCTACAGCTCCCTTGCGGAGGAACTTGCTAGCTTGCGGAGGAACTACGTAATGCCGCGTAGTCTTACCGTCGTGGAACGTCCCCTTACTCAGTTGCTGTGGTCGGAGTGAGGTAACGTCAGCATGCATGATGTTGTGTGGCGAAAACTGTGGCCAGAATGTGTGCACGACTTTTGTGAATTTGATCGACGTTCATGCTATTCGACGACAGATCGCTAACGTAGCCACTAAAGCTGGCTTTGAAGGGATGGAGGAAGCTGGCATTGACGAGTTTCTTGCATCACATGAGAAGATTTGTCTAATGAGGCTAATGCAACTTGACGTGCAGAGAGCTCAGCAGGAAGAGGAGCACCCTGTTGCAACCCCCACACCTCGGATGCTGACAGCTGAATGTTTGTCATAATTCTTTCAATTGATTGATGTGGCAATGGACATAATAAATGAGGATGACCCGAACAGAGAACGGAGCTCCAAAGTATCGAGAGCAGTAACAAGCGCCAATAACTGTTACAGGGAGCTTTACATAGAGAAAAGGAAACAGGCTGTGCAGCAGACATTGGACATTGTTTTTTGTTCAAACATAGAAGAGCCAGGAAAAGAGTAAGGAAGAGGTTACAGTTTCACCCTCAGATGAAGAGGCAGAATGTAATGCCTCTACGTCCCAATAACGCTACCACTCGACCTCCAACCCACCTCTATTTAGCCAATAAATATCAATAGACATCAAAATAAACATTACTTCGTACACAATACACTGTATTTCTTTTTATTCTATGGGAAATAGTGTTTCGCTATACGTCATTTCACTTAACGTCGCGTTTTCCAAGAACCTAACCCCGACGTTAACAAGGGGCTACCTGTATATATATATATATATATATATATATATATATATATATATATATATATATATATATATATATATATATATATATATATATATATATATACATGTTGTTTATCCATCAAAAATGATGATGACCTTTCATTTCATTCAGTGGGGTTTAAAGTATAGAGCCGTGAGTTCTACGAAGGCTGATGAGGTCTATTTTGGGTCAAAATGATCTTTGACGATGTGGGCAAAGAATGCTTGACGTTCCAGGAAGGAGGATCTCCTGCAGTCGCTTTACTGCCCAGCCTTTCTTCACAGCTCTTGCAGTCCTGGCTGCTTCACAAGTGACTGCTCCCTTATGTATTGATGTACGCCACGATACATATATGTATCCCATTAGGGTATACGTGCTCAACCAATTCACCACAAGCCAGTTTATATTGCATTTCTATTTCGACTTATTTTCTCCATAAGTTTTTATTCAACCTCTATTTCTCGTGTCCTGTTGGTTCAAGCCTTTTCTATTGATACTATTCTCGGGTTTTATCCTATATAGCACCAGCGTCTTTTCTTCACCTCTTGGTTGCATTGGCATTCTGTATACTGTATTCGACAAGAACTAATCCATTGCTCAAATATGTCCAAACATGATCGATTAGGCAATTCAGCCATTGCTATGCAAACAGACGGAATTCCTAGTAAATCTCAGACTTCCGTGAGAATAACGTATCCCTCATTTGAACAATATAATCGACTGTGTACTTAGTGTTTCAGCCTAAGTATTACTTGCTTATTCACTTCATACAATATATAACTATACAGTACACACCTGACGAGATGCCAGGCAAGAAATTCCTGAACTATTTTGTTTATATCTTAGTATGATTAATTTCATTTTTATTTGTCTACTTCTCTCCGCGAACTCGACATGTGTGATTTTATCATTCCATTTTATTCCTTCTGTTTTGCGCAAAACCAGATAGCGAATGTTTGTAGTTTATAATCATTTTCGTTGTTCTCTACTCTTCCCTAATTTCTTATGCATATTACTTTTGTAAATATCCAATTGATAACCATGCATACTGTAAAAGGGTAGTGGTGTGTTGCGGGTTGCATAGGTTTGCCTGTGATATTCAAAGCGAATCTGAATTGTTATCACATGCTCCACAACTCCATGGGTGTTAACATCTAGTGTAGTGGTGTGTTGCGGGTTGCATGGGTTTGCCTGTGATATTCAAATCGAATCTGAATTGGAATCACAAGCTCCACAACTCCACGGGTGTTAACATCTAGTGTAGTGGTGGGTTGCGGGTTGCATGGCTTTGCCTGTGATATTCAAAGCGAATCTGAATTGTTATCACAAGCTCCACAACTCAATGGGTGTTAACATCTAGTGTAGTGGTGTGTTGCGGGTTGCATGGGTTTGCCTGTGATATTCAAAGCGAATCTGAATTGTTATCACAAGCTCCACAACTCCATGGGTGTTAACATCTAGTGTAGTGGTGTGTTGCGGGTTGCATGGGTTTGCCTGTGATATTCAAAGCGAATCTGAATTGTTATCACAAGCTCCACAACTTCATAGGTGTTAACATCTAAGCATTTAAGAGCGGAACACAGGCAAGAAAAGACCGGCCTTATCAGCTGAATACCCAGTGACAACCCATTCGTGTGGTTAACGTGTAACTGAAAGCCGGTCAATCATAGTGGTTGAACTGACATTGTGTTTATCCTATTGTGAGTTGTGAAGCTACCATGTAATTCTGTGTATCGGTTAAAGAATCATCATGTCTCAGCTAGTGTGTTAAATTTGTCGTTGTTATGCCAAAGGCAATGAGGTACTTAGGTAATAGTTGAACTATTGACCCACTGACATATACCATGAGAACAGATTAGTAAACATTTGAAAATAATTAACCCTACATTTCTTTAAAAGTAAAGAATAACACAAAAAGCAACAATTCAGGGACGCTCTTCAAGCATTACGGTAGAGGTTTGGCTTGGTTTCAATGATCAGATGTAAAAATAGAGACAAGAAAACTTTAGTTTCGTTAGTGCAAACTAACTAATTAACACAAGATGGATTATTAGGTACATACTGAGTTTACTAATTAATTAGTCGTTCTTTACGACTAATTACATATCTAGGAACAGAGGTAAATAGCAAATTATCCCTCGATCAGGAAATCAACATCAGGATTGGCAAGGCAGCAACAACAATGAACATGTTAGCAAAAAGAGTCTGGGAGAACAGGAAGCTTACTGCCAAAACAAAAGTCCTCGTCTACCAAGCCTGTGTCCTTAGTACTCTTCTTTATGGCAGTGAAACCTGGACAACTTACTCACACCAAGAGAACAATTTAAACAGCTTTCATATGCGGTGTCTGCGAAGAATACTTGGTATTAAGTGGCAAGACAAAATCACAAATACTGAAGTATAGGAAAGATCAGATTGTGTGACGGTGTATTCCATGCTCAGTCTTCGTAGACTTAGATGGATAGGACATGTTAGGAGGATGGATGATGGTAGAATACCAAAGGACATCTTTTTTGGTGAATTACAGACGGGTAGGTGATCTCAGGGTCAGCCTCTACTACGATACAAAGATGTGTGTAAGCGGGACATGATTGATACAAGCATTGATAATGCACACTGGGAGCAAGTCGCCGCTGAACGTGTTGCATGGAGGGCAAACATCAGAAGTGGAATAAAGACAAAGGAGAAAATGATTGCAGATAAAGCACACACAGAGCGTGAGAGACGTAAGATGGTGCAAAATGGTGGAAATGACCATGCATCTACTGTGGGCAAACATTTGCAGCAAGAATTGGCCTTACCAGCCACACTCGCCACCGCCATGGGTCGTAGTTGTTAAGCCTTTTTGAAGCACAATGTACCAAACTATCGCCTGTCAAGACGGAAAGGTGCCAATGATACTAATTAATTAGTCGTTCTTTAGGACTAATTAATTAGTAAACTCCGTATGTACCTAATAATCCATCTTGCGTTAATTAGTTAATTAGCACCGAGTAATTAATCATCCTTAATTAACAATTAATCATCAGACTAACTAATTAATTTATTAACGTAACGTAGGATGATCTGTTAGGTACATATTGGTGTATAATTAAATTATTAACACAGGATGGAACATCAGGTGCCATCTCCTCCTGGATAGACATCAGGACCCCAAATGAATCTTGAATTTCATGCTGTACTCATGTGGTATTTTTGTGTGATCTAAATGAAGTGGCCTTGGTGCTCGGGTAAGCTTTTTGAGCTTTACTTTCACATCTGTTTCTAATAATACACATTGAGTTAACTAATTCACTAAGTAAAGCAGGTTGGATTATAAGGTATGTATTAAATTTTAGCAAACTCATTAACGCAGGATGCGTTATTGGGTACACAGTGCATTTAATAATTAAGTTATCAACACACGGCGAGGGCCTTATATACCATGAGAACAGATTAGTAAACATTTGGAAATAATTAACCCTACATTTCTTTGAAAGTAAAGAATAACACAAAAAGCAACAATTCAGGGACGTTCTTCAAACGTTACGGTTTGAGGCCCTCACCTGTGGGACTTGGCTGAACGCCTCTAAGTCGGGTCCCTTAGGCGCCAGGGTCTGGCCATCACTCGCCACCTGCTCGTGGAGGCAAGGTCTTGGAGGTTTGACGCTGAGCCGCCAGCGTCTGCAGCCTACCCTGTCTCAGACGTATTGGTTACCCATTCCTCTGGACCAGACAGGGCAAGGCCGAGAGAGGGAACATGTCGTTTTGGCACTACATGTTCTCTGAAGCTCTGCCCAGGCATTGTGATGGAATTTTGGCCAAATTCCAACTCACATACTTTGGTTTGTCAAGACTGTAAGGTGCCACTCATCAACACACGATGGGACATTAGTTACATACTGAGTTTACCAAGTAAGGCATTGGTTATTAGTTAAAGGACTGAATTTAATAACTTCATTAAACGAATACTAGCAGTTCAGGTACATACTGAGGTGACTGAATTAATTCATGAGAGCAAAATGAGTTTTTATATAAAAACTGGCTATAAAATGTAAAACAACAGCTAAAGACTAAAATATCCTTACCCAAAAAGTACACCAAAACAGACTTGTATAGATGCAAATGCACATGAATTCTCTAAATCTGATCTTCGAATGATAGATCTCCAATCTACGTTTTTAAAATCCAGGACTAAATTTGAAAAATCTATTAGGCAACGCCACGAGCAAACGTGAAATTAATTACCCTGAGTTTACACACAGAGAAAGCGCGCCAATAATGTATTACAGTTGTATTTTTAGGTGCAATTCATATTTGACGTGGCTCGTTTTTCAAGTGTGTAAATATAAAAAGCACGCGTTCTCACGTCATATATTTATTGTGTGCGAATTTCCTGCCTATCTGTTTCCTGCCAGTGATGCTGCTTTGATCTGTCTATTCGCACTGAATTGAAGAAGGTAAATACGGATTGTGAACGAAGCATCGAAGGGTCCTGTTAGTTGTGAAGCAGTTTATTCGAGAGGAATAAAAAGACAGGAAAGATACAACATGATGAAACATAATAACATTATTATATGACTGTGTCACACGCTTCTCTTGATGATGATATCACGAAGTTCTCACGATGATACTGTTCATGATATTGATGATAAGTTTTGTGTGATGGTCGTTGTCTAGGTAACGATGTTCATGGGGTGTCAATGGAGATATCTGTCTTGCAATGTAACTCACCCCCGCAGTGCATATTCACCAGGCATTAAACAAGATTCCGTTGGCGCACATAATCTTTTATTACAAAAATAAGACGGACAAACGGAACAGGTTTATACATCCAGAAAACATAACGTAATCCATAGAATATGAATATCCTCCTCACAATTTAACCAGCACACATCAATGCCTTCTCACGGCTGGCTTCTACTTTCAATCCACAAGACAGGTAATCCAGCTACAATCCTCGGCTGGGTCTCACACAATACAACCCACACATTGGGTTGGAGCCACAGCTCAACTATATAACCCACTCTGGGTTTTGGCCCACACTCAATACAGAACCCACTCTCGGTTCAGGCCTGTCTTCACAACTAGAAGAACAACACACCGCGGAGCTCTCTCTTAAACGACCTGACCCGCAGTCGGTCTCTTCTCTGACTGACTTTTCAGTCGCCTGACTTCACACAACACACAACTCTCCCTCGACCCATCCCCCCCTGGGGATTTCCACTCATATCCGCCCAATTATTTCTGAGGGTTGATTGTATTCCTCGTAGCCAGGTCAGTCACTTTACTGTCTCCCACTCTCATCTCCATTCTTCCTCCTGCCCGGTCACTCAACTCAATGTCAGTGACCCAGGCTTATGTCATTACCCCCCTCTTAAAAGAAAACTTCGTTTTCAAATATTGGGAGACTAAAACTTACTAAACATGTGACCCAGACATATAGCCTGGGTAGCCCTAAGTATGGCTGCACCTTACTCTAGCTACCACACTACATAATACATCAAATGCTCATATTACACTCCTATATTCATCACACATAAATACAACCATCTATCTTGTGTATCAATGCATGAACTAATACATCACATCATAATAATAATACATCATCGAAAAGCATTATACTTATGTACCCACAGGTCTCTTACTACTTCACGACCCCACAATACTATTTGTGTACCGGCCCTATATCAGGTGGTTCTGTTCTTGCATTAACCCACCTCTGATTCCTGTCGATGCTATGTCTACCTTTCATGTACCCATGACTCATGGTACCTCTACAATTACAACATCTGTTTGCTATCCCTAGCCCTGGGTCAGTAATGTCGCGAAAACTCTTTTGACCTGACTCAACTTTCCTATCTGCATATTGCATCGTTACACTTGAGTCTCTGTTTAGTCTGAACTCTTTATTCAATCTTGGCCCATATATCTGGCACCTTGCTTTCTGCTGCATACGCCTTATGCCTATGTGCCCTGCACATGCACTATCCTGAGCTGTTCTAGTATATCGGTCTCTATGTGCTAAAGGTACTGCTCCTTGCCCACGTGCAGTTCTGCTATCTGACAACCTGCGAGTGAGAACATTGTTCTTCCTTTCGGAGCACCATCTACCTTTCTTTGACTGCCTATGTTCTACTCTCCTACACCCTTGGGAACATTTGTTCAGAGTAGTATCTTGTCTTTGGAGTCACTAGCACTATATTTGGGATCCATTCTCATCTGCTCAGCTGTACTATCCTTGTCCTGAGTTCCTGTGTCTACTTCAAGTGCCTCTTCTACCTCAGCTATACTCTCTAATTTAGGTTCTCTTGTGGTAACTACCTCGTTACTGCTTACACTATATTTTCGGTCCAAATCAACTACTTCCTCTTCTGTACAATCTTTAACTCCTATAACATTTCCTATGATCAAATCAGCCACTGGTGAGTCCAGAACACACGCTGTCACTCTTCCAGTGATATATGGTGTTTTTACTGTTATTATGGCTACTGGGTAGAACTCTACTGTGCCGTTGAATGTTATGCATCTAATCTTTTTCCCTGTATAATCCGAGGGATCTATTAAACTTCTCCTCACTCCGATAGACGTACATCCGGAATCTCTAATTGTTAACGCTGGTCTATCATTGACAAATCCCTGATGTAGCTTCAAACTTCCTCCTTCATGGACTGCTGATCCTGCTTTAACTGTGTGACCACATATTAAGACTGGCTGACCATCTTTTTCAAAAAGAGGTTTGCACCCACTACAATCTTCATTGTTCAGCGTCTCAATTACTTGTGCTGCATTTGAGTGCTCTGTTTCTCTCATCCTACATTGATGACTGACATGCCCCGTTCCTTCCACATTTGAAACAAGTAATCTCCCTTTTAGTGTTGTTCGTTGGTCCATCTGATGGTTGTGCATCACACTCTGCTGCCCTGTGTCTCCAGCTCCCACAATTCCAACATCCGGCATAATTTGGACGTCTCTGGAAGTTCCCTCTTCTATATGGGTACCGTCCTACTCTACCAACATTGTTTCCTCGGAAACCATTATCTTGAAGTTCTTGCTGCTCACCTTTCTGTGCTGAATCCACACTTTTCGCCCTTGGTCTGATGACTGGATTCTGGTTCTGTTTAGTGTACGCTGCACAGACTATTTCCTCACTCATTAGTTTCCCAATAGATACGTTAGGATGTGCAGTCATGTAGTTTTGCCCTAACTGAGACATTGTGTCTATGTCCTTTGGCTTCCGTTCCTCAAAGAACGCCACTAAATTAGAATTGCATGCAGATACAACCTTGTCTCTTAACATTAGATCTACTAATTTATTAAAATCTTTCCCTACTTCTGCAAGCTCCATCCACTTATTAAATGTATTCTTTACTGTGTTAACAAAATCTGTGAAATCTTGATTTGTCTCTGGCCCTAACTGTCTAAACTTTGTTCTATATCCATGCTCAGTTAGTTGGAACTTAGTCAGCAAACGTTGACGTAAGATAGTGTAGTTGTTTCTTTCTTCTACAGGTAAATTGAACATGGTGTCTAGTGCCTTGCCCGTAAGCAGCTCCCCTAGTCTAATCGCATACTGGTCTTCGGGGATGCCTAACACTTTCGCTGATGCCTGATATCTGTCAAGATAAGCTTCAAGGTTGTCTCGGTCCGTAAAGTATGGCAGTTTTAATCTCTGTGACGACTGCGAAGGTCTTCTGCTTTCCTCACTTTGACCCTTCGAAGATAGTTCTAGTTTTTTAATAGCAATTTCCGCTTCCATCTTAATCTTCTCTTTCTCAATTTCCACTTTCATTTGTGTCTCTTCCTGTAGACGCTTGTTTTCTATTTCAGCTAGTTTTACTTGTGTCTCTTCCTGTAGACGCTTGTTTTCTATTTCAGCTAATTTTACTTGTGTCGCTTCCTGTAGACGCTTGTTTTCCATTTCAGCTAGTTTTACTTGTGTCTCTTTCTCTTCCTGTAGACGCTTTGCCTCGCGTTCATTATGCCTCTCCTCTCTTTCCGTCTGTTGTTGTTCTTTTGCTTCGGCATACTCCTGTAACTCTTTACCCTTCAGGCCTATTCTTTCACCTGCTTCAATATAATCCATTAAAGTAGGCATCTTGTACTTGTGGACACGTTGCTGTCTGTCAGCCAACTATAAAAGTAAAGACTCTGCTACTAGTCTTTGTGTGCCTTCAATAAGTACAATACCACTCCCTGTGTACGTAAATTCGTAGTGCTAATAATGTCACCCTGTACTCACCCAGTCACTCTATAAGCCCTAGGTAGTGAGGGGGGAAGTATCACCTATACTCCCTTATATCTATATATCTATGACCAAAAGTTCATAAAGTCCCTGGAAATATTGTTAAACATACATATAAAAACATATACACACAAATGGATGATAACACTAAGTGATGACTATCCAACGCTAGACTTCACAAGCTGAGTACACGGAGACGATGATGACACCGAAATAAACCACAGTAACAACCACAAGCTTGTGTAGAGACACCCACAGTGCGCGTAAAATAAAAATATAAATTGACTAAGACCACTAGACAGCAGAAATGACGAAAGATCACAATAAAAACATATCCGAACACAACAAATATCATATGTAAATATAACGAAAAGAGAGAAAGAAAAGAATATATACTGAAAATATACACAGATTTGACGTCAGACAACTCGGCTCTAGATATTGGTTAAGACTATTTCAATGCCCCTGCACGATACGTCAACTCATTAACGGTTTTCTTACAAAAATATCGTAAGCACCAGAAGACTAATAAATTATTGTGCTGTATCCCGACTCTCGAGAAACACCCCAACAATTCCCTACTCTTGACAAACACTGGACCACATACAAATAATTGCGTGACACCCGACAACAATAAATATGACGATGGGAGCAAAACAATAAAAAATAATAATGTGTAACTGGTTGGCCGACAAATATGGGCCTATTAATCCGTCGCCAAAAGTTCTTTTTATTCAGTCACCAAAGTTTTTGTTCGTTTTAATCGTTATTCGCAATCCGCTGGAAATGTCTACGACGCTAGATTTCAAACCGACTTCTTGTTTGTTGAGTGGTTCCTGAATTCACGTGGTGATCAAAAGTTCCAACTGTCGGAAACGTTGACGGTAATAATAATTATCCAAAGTGTTCTTTCGATATGTTGTTACTTTCGTTGCGGAGATGGCGCTTCGCTGTATCATTAATGTTATGGATTTTCGTTATCCGACAAGATTCACCAAAAAGAAAAGAAGAATGGCAGCCAATGTTCAGCGCTTTAAATTTGGATATATAGATCCTTATTGGCAAAGAAATACGACAATGGTTGCGATGACGATAAGTTAAAACTGTTTGCTCATAACAGAATAATGATGACAAAGGCTTGAACAAAGACGAACAATCAAGTCTGGTTTCACACAAAACGCCTTGTTTTGTTCATTCACAATGAGTCAGCTTGACCACCATAGGTCGTGGAAATTCCCGAGTATCTTTCCTCCTTGCACCCCCAACTCACAATGTCATCTCAATTTCTCTTTATCACCCTCAGTGAAAAATTCCTCCGTACGACAGTTTTCACACACACTTGACAGCCCCACCCGGCTGCGGTATTAACTCCGTGGAAAATCACACTTTCCACTGCTGCCCTAGCACGGCTGTGGTGGGGGTTAACGTAACTTTTCCCTCGTACCTGGACGCTGGTGTCTCCACCCGTCCTATTTACTGCGTCGAAAAATCTTGACCAGTCAACTTGCAACAACACAGTGCGCTTGCCTCCAGCACACACACACCAAATATCCCACCACACACAGGATGTTGAGACGAAATTACTCGCTGTCTTCAATCTTTGGTTCAATCCTGTCAAACACACACACTCCAGGACTGACCGCACTTGTTGCAACCACCGTTTTGTCCCCTCGACATTTACTCTGTGCTGTCCGTTACCAAAACACCCCTGCTACTACAATCGACTCTCCCGGTCGATTTCTCCTGCGTTAATTCTTTGGCGTCCCCGCCTCGTCTGTTTATGCGTGCTGACCGCCGTTAATTTACCTGTAGTGGACTTGACGTGAACTGACTGCTCGCCTGTGATTTCCGCTGCGTACCCTCCCCGCGCGCTGACAGTTTTTCACGATGTGGCGTCTTACACACACACACGCTGGATATTCCCACTCCCTTCTGGATTAATCCCGTCTGTCTGTGTGAATTATCTGGCGCACACACCGAAGAGTTCACATTAACCTCTTGAATCAACGATGTCTGGCTTGATGGAACGTAGTCACAGATAATACTCCTCTCTCAGCGAAGAGCCCACAACTATCTCAAAATGACAACACTGTCTATAATGTTCTGGGTTTCTCAATATATCCCCGTCGTTCTTGCCAGGACAGTCCCCAGATGTTCTTGATCGGACGTAGCCTCCAGATGTCACACGCTTCTCTTGATGATGATATCACGAAGTTCTCACGATGATACTGTTCATGATATTGATGATAAGTTTTGTGTGATGGTCGTTGTCTAGGTAACGATGTTCATGGGGTGTCAATGGAGATATCTGTCTTGCAATGTAACTCACCCCCGCAGTGCATATTCACCAGGCATTAAACAAGATTCCGTTGGCGCACATAATCTTTTATTACAAAAATAAGACGGACAAACGGAACAGGTTTATACATCCAGAAAACATAACGTAATCCATAGAATATGAATATCCTCCTCACAATTTAACCAGCACACATCAATGCCTTCTCACGGCTGGCTTCTACTTTCAATCCACAAGACAGGTAATCCAGCTACAATCCTCGGCTGGGTCTCACACAATACAACCCACACATTGGGTTGGAGCCACAGCTCAACTATATAACCCACTCTGGGTTTTGGCCCACACTCAATACAGAACCCACTCTCGGTTCAGGCCTGTCTTCACAACTAGAAGAACAACACACCGCGGAGCTCTCACTTAAACGACCTGACCCGCAGTCGGTCTCTTCTCTGACTGACTTTTCAGTCGCCTGACTTCACACAACACACAACTCTCCCTCGACCCATCCCCCCCTGGGGATTTCCACTCATATCCGCCCCATTATTTCTGAGGGTTGATTGTATTCCTCGTAGCCAGGTCAGTCACTTTACTGTCTCCCACTCTCATCTCCATTCTTCCTCCTGCCCGGTCACTCAACTCAATGTCAGTGACCCAGGCTTATGTCAGACTGTATAGAACATATTGTATAACATTAGACAACGTATAAAGGGTACAGTTGGAATCTTGTATTAATAATCTGTTAGTCGACATATACAACTATGGGCACACCTGCTGGCTAGTGCTGTCTGGTTTGGGTTTGTAGATAACTACATCTGTCGTTAATTAAATTCACCATTGGAAAAAGAAAAAAAAAACCACACACACAGCGTATTATTCAACACCATGTGACCAAAGCCGGTCTTCCTGGCCTAAGGGTTAGCTTCTTTCTCCGTAATTCCGTTTACTCTAGTGAGTAACGTGACGTGCGTGAGAATTGATGGCGGTTCTAGCCGCGTCGGTAACTTACGGGATATGTGAGCCGATTGCCCAAAAAGCAATGGCAAACCACTGAGAGTAATCTTGCCAAGAAATCAACAATCAGCTGAAAGATGCTGATGTTGACAGCGATGTCCTGTAAAGGATATGCGAAAAAAAAAATGTGTCCACAGCATCAGGTCCGTAAGCGTAGTTAATATTAAGCTACGCTGATAATGTAATGAGCGAGGCTCGGACGAGGGTTAATCGAATGCGTTCGTCGTCTCACTAAGTGAGGACAAGATGTTACACTGGCAATATCGTGAGTCCGACTGGACCAGGGTTTGATGTCATCTTTCAACATTCGCTAAAAGAGAGAATGAATGGCCAACTATTCCTCCGTGCAATGAGGTCTACAGAATGTGATTGCTCTATAACACCACACACCCATAGTAGGATTTTGTTTTGGGACTTGCTGTGCTAAAAGCAACGGACACATAGTCAGACTGCTGGAGGTGCCATTAGAATTAGGGCTCTTTACTGGCGGTTGCAGATGAGGACGGGGCATGTATGGGAATGTCCATAGTGCTGTAATGTCGGTTCTTGACTTATTTGAGTTGAGTTGAGTTAAGAACCGACATCACTGCACCCAGGACATTCCCATACGTGCTCCATCCCCTCGTTCAACAGCCAGAGAAGAGTCACACTACTAATCGTTCCCACAGCTATCTTATTAAAAGTTCTCCTGGTCTTCCCTCTCAGTTTTGAGATTCTTCCAGAACCCCTGCCGATCCCCGCAATCTCATTCTTTCCAATATGGGTTCTAAATCTGTTCCTCCGCCTTCTCCACCTGGTTCCACAAACGCACGACCACCTCCCCCCTGTCCATAGGCAAAATTCCACCAAGAGGTGCATTCCCTGCTAGTCTATCAGCCTCTTCATTCCCTCGTACACCCGCATGGCCAGGGCAAAATATCCATACAATTCTCACGATCTGTGACCTCTGAAGCGACGAGAGCCATTCCACACGAAACATTCCTTTCTCCACCTTGCTAAGCATACTCTTTGAATCCGTAATGAATACAACGTGTGTTGCAGTAGTCTCCTCTAGCCACCGGAATGCCGCTGTTACTGCCTCCACCTCCATTCTCATGCTGGAGGTCGTAGTCTCATATGCCAGACTCTCCTTTTTCAAGACTCGCCCATTAGCCTTTGCAATAAAGCCCCAGCCACTACGTCTGTTTCTCACCACTGACCCATCGGTGTAGATGACTATGTCACCTTGATGTGTGTTGCTCTGGATCAGCTGTTGCACTTCAAACTCAGTGCGGCCCGCTGCCCATTCTCTGCACTCACGGCCCAGTGTTATTATTACATTGTGCCAGTCCTGTCATGTCTTCTTGACTCAACCCATAGCAACTCATGCACGTACTACAGCGGGTGTGACTGCGATTGATTTGTGTAAATATGCGACGGTATGAAATATTGTATAGATAATTGCGATTGGCTTTCGTAGAGTGCCACTTGATTTCTGTCTATGTTGACCATTACAATCACATCTTTGTTCTTTTTCTGTTCTTAATCCCCTATTGAGCCGGCTTAGTTGCGAATGCAGTTACGGACGCGGTTCGATGATCCCGTATACCCACGTTCGAAACACACCTGCGGGCGATTTGGAATCAGACCGCGTTGCGTTGATTTTTTACGAAATGGTATGGGTGCCGGTGGTTCAGAAAGCAATAGCAAACTACTGAACGTAAACTTGCCAAGAGATCACTGCAGCCAAAAAATGCTGGTGTTGACTGCAACGTCCTGTAAAGGATATGCAAGTAACTTAACTTATCCACTATCGGAACATATGCTCTCAATAAAAACCAGGCCAAGCTATCTGTTACTATCTGCTGCAGCTTCCCCCATCTCTTTCCAGTATTATTCATCTCTGTGGCGAAGGGGTTACCGGTGCAGTTCATAATCCCGCATACCGCATACCGATTTGACAGCAAACCGCCTTGCGTTGGTTTTTATAAAATGGTAAGGGTGCCGGTCGTTCATAAAGCAATGGCAAACTGCTGAAAGTAAACTTGCCAAGAGATCACAAACAGCCAAAACATGCTGGTTTTTGTGTGTGTACGTCGTGTACAGGATATGCAAATAAATTATAACTGTCTGCAATGGGGAGTATCTGTGGCGAAGTGGTTACTCCGTCTGCCTTGTGCTCCGAAGGTTGTGTGTTCGATTGCGACCTATATCGTTCGGTTCACAAGTGTGTTCTTGGAGACTCCAGGGGGTTGTTGCTGGATATACGGAGTTCGTGCTTTGTGCGACGCTTTCGGCGGGTCACCCTGCGGAAAGAGACCTACCATATGGGATAACACTCGGTGCAATGAAGCCGACCCTCTCGTCTTTTAAACCCTTTGTCTGTGATTGTCTTCTCTTGTGTTTCTATGTTTCCCGCTATTTCGTTTGCCTTGTGGTTTCTAGACAACAGCGTGTCTAGTTATATTGTCCTCATGTTTTCTCCGTGTGTGTCCTATACAGCGCCAATGCCTCTTGGTTCACTAAAGTGTGTTTAATTCTCTCCATGAGCTCTACATTAGTGATTCTGTCATAAGCATTTAATTCCCACTGTTCTGAGCAGGCATCAGTTAGTGAGTGCGTATGGGTGTGTGGTTATTAGTAATCCTGTTAGTTGTTCTCCATATTCTGACCCATACTGTAGTACCGATGGAACACTGGAGTTAAACATTCTAAGTTTGGTGCTCAAGTTTAACTTTCCTTGACTTCCATATATCTCCCAATGTTATGAAAGCTCTTCTTGTATTTCTATTCTTATTTTAGTATCTCTATACATTCCCCCATTTTTGTCCACATTGCTACCCAAATAGGTGTTTGTTTCTGCCTCTTTAAGTGAAGGTTTCGCCGAGGTGGATCGGGTTGTTATTTGCTTGGTTTAATCTCATTATCTTTGTTTATCCTCTATGAATTTTTAGACCTAATTGTTGTGACCTCTCATCTAGTCTGATTAAATCTCGCTTCCTATTATTCCCATATAATCGCAAACTATTCTAACACTACCTCAGTATAGAGTATCTTCCCCTTATAATAATAATAATAATAATAATAATAATAATAATAATAATAATAATAATAATAATAATAATAATACGATCACGATCAATTATTATGAAAACTGTCTGTTGCATAGTTATGAAATTTTTCCTGCCATCTTATAATTACCCCCACCCAAGGAATATGTCTTTGATAGGTCCAAAAGCAACTTAAATCATGGAAAGAGGCGATATTTCTTTGATGTTTTGGTGAAAAACTAGTGACTTCTCGCTAATAAACTTGTTTTGCAGTAATGGTTCGGATGACGACACAAGGCTCTACGCGAGGCACTTGTCGTAAGGCCAATCCTATGTCCCACGAGAAAATTAACTATTCAGCGCTAGTGTTTCCGTGAGAAGACGTAATACATTTAATAGCATGGACTTCATCTCTGTTCCGTAAATTATATGCCGCATATAAACAAACTTTGAAATCTGCTGTACAATCTCCAGAACAAATTTTTGTTGTTGTTGGGTGGATATAATGATGCTAAATCTCATCATTTTCCCTCAGTTGGTTACTGAGATATGGAATTTTATATTGAGGCAGGCAAAAGTAAACAGACTATAGTAAAGATTTTTGCACACTTCCCACGACTATATAATGCGTATATTGATACTGTTGTGTTTGTTCTCGGTTAGCCTCATAAGTAATGTATGGTTGAAATAATGCATGAGAGAGAGAGAGAGAGAGAGAGAGAGAGAGAGAGAGAGAGAGAGAGAGAGAGAGAGAGAGAGAGAGAGAGAGAGAGAGAGAGAGAGAGAGAGAGAGAGAGATGAAGGGCAGAATGTTAGTTTGTTAACTCTGTAAAAATAAAGTTTGTTCGTGTATGTTTTCGTCCATTCGTTCATTTAACTCTTTCATAACGAGTCGTGTAGATTTACACGCATATAGCGGCGTGTCCTGTGCAACACTTTTCCCCCATTAATAGTCTTTCTTCATGATTTCTTTGACTACCAGAATTGTGCAGGTATCTGTAAAGAATGTAGGCTGCCATTACTTTGTTCATGTCAGTGACCATACTGGAGGGTGACTGTAGCCATTGTCTATCTCCGTCTACCATTGCTTTTGCAGAGCGATGCGTTAGACTTGTAAAACTGTAGATTTATTTCCAAGGAGCAAATTTTGAAATGAGGTCTTAGAAAGTAAATCTCTGCCGATGTAGAAATGTCTCCCCCACAGCGTTGTGTTCAATCCCACTAGAAGCCAATACAGTTTAATGTCAGGGATGCTACTGTTATCTTAAATAAGGTTTTGAACTCAAGTCTTTCAGTCGTAACATCTCAGATGCAAAATTACAACTATATTCCTTTCCTCCCGGTTTAGTGTCTGTTGATAATAAAGTACGTAATACCCGTGGGTTGGGGGTCTGTTGATAATAAAGTATGTAAAAAAAAAAACACAGCGGATTGGTGTCTGTTGATAATGAAATACGTAACACCCGTGGGTTGGGGGTCTGTTGATAATAAAATATGTAAAAAAAACAACAACAGTGGATTGGTGTCTGTTGATAATGAAATATGTAAAAAAAAACCGTAGATTGGTGTTTGATTATAATGAAATATGTGTCACCCGGGGGTTGTAGTCTGTTGATAATAAATGATGTAACACCAGTGGTTTGGCTTGTGTGGCTAAGGGATACTAAACGCAGTTTCAAAACCCCTATATACGGGGTTCGAAGTCAGCAGCGGGCGATTTGGGATCAAATCGTTTGTTTTATTTTCACAATTGTATGAGCACAGACCGTTCAGAAAACAATGGCAACCCACGGAACATAACATTCCCTAGAAAATCTAGTCTTTCCTCTTGGGCCTAAGGCGGCGCATAGGGCAGATGTTGTGGCTCTCCATGTTTGTGCGTAACGCTAACATTTAGTGCCAGAAATCTGATTCTGTAACAACGGCGAGTTTTATGATGGCGGATTACCAAGCCGCCGATCAACCGACTTAAGTCAAGCTAGAAGAAAACACGTCCCGCCATCCTGACCCAAGCCGGAAACTGCAAACCCTCCGATGGCAGCCTCACACCACCGGCCCACCAGCCTCTATGTTCCTCTTATGACAGAATTTAACACACAAATCTGCATCTCGGCTTTGAATCACCATATACGACTATGATACACACATACTTGATTGAGGTACCGTGGACATCAATATGAAACAATTTTGTAACATTTCACTTACCAACTAGAAAAATCACAGACACTAAATTCTAGGGTTGATGGCAAAGTCCTGAGGAAACAATACCAACCTCAGCCTAATTTATATGCTCTATGCTGAACCATGTCCTGATTACATAATAATATACCTCTCCTTAGATGGAAAGTTACAGTACCGGTCGTGCACATCTCTCTGGTTTCTCTGCTTGAAGAGGGAAGGAGAGCTCTCTATCACAGTCCCACAGAAGAAGGGACATTGCTATCAGGAACAACAACCCACACAAATCTCCTTCCGAAAGTTCAAGCCCTTTTCAAAGCTCACACGACCTGAAAACCAATGCATCAGACTTAACTGATCAATTGCCATGGGAGGATTAATCATCTTAAACGATTTCCCGCATCTGTCATAGAATTATATGCAATTTTTTTTCCCTATGCAACCTTAATTTTATATGTAATAGAACATATCTGCTACCATATGAACAACTGTTAAGTCATAAGTGTGACACACCTCTACTTTCCGCTATCCATGTTTGTTAGGCAAAAATCTACTGGTTGTTTTTCACTGAATCTGTTAAAAGTGAAAACTCACAGACTTCGAGAGGAATCACAGACAACAACAACAACAACAATTGCAACAACAACAACAACCGGATTGTTAGTCCTGGTTGCCCGACCGGTCTGGTATGGTTGTAAAATACACCTCAGCTAGAGACACGAAAAACGGACGAACTATGTTATAAAATAAAAAGGTAAAAGGCGGAATTCACACCGCCATGTCACTATCTGCTGTGGGATTATCTTTGCGTGTTTCCAAACAATCCTCGCACTCTGTCCCCTTCTGTAGGCAGGTTACCACGACCCCGGCACAAGCGAGGTAATCCTGCCCAGATATAAGATAATATTTTACGCACACAAAAGTTGTCTCCCCAAACGGAAACGAAGATCTCGCACTCTTAAGAAGTTTCATGGGCCCGCAATCTTTTCACACGGAAATGACTAGGTAGCGATATTTGACAACACCTGGGCATGCGCAGGAAGCTGCTTTTCTCTATTTCCGGTTGTCATATGGCACTTAAACATCATCTGCTATGTGTGTATAGGAGACGCCGTGGTATAGTAGATAATATAAAATGACACAAAGTAGTGCAGCTTTACATAACAGAGTTAAGACACATACAGAACGTTGCGGCGATTAGCCTTCATCAGCAAACAAACACATTCACAAACACAACATACAGTCAAGGAGATCTCCTGTGACTACATCAGAAGGTGACGACAGGACAAGAAGAACAAAAGCATGGAAAAATGGAAGCAATGAAGAGAAAATGAGAATTGAAAAAAGGTTAATTGAAAAGTATGTTAGTTGAAGAAAATGTTTAATTGAAAAAAAATGTTAATAGAGAAAACGTTCATACTCACCTCACCGTTCGGATCTGTAAGTGACTAAGAAAATCTCCGATGTATTCTGATACCCGGTGCTGGGTGTCACGGTTCAGTGAGCACATAGAAGGAAGGGGGCGGGGTAGGAGGACGGTAACTGGTCTGGTAAGGATATCTGAGCAATCACAGTGGATGTACTAGTGAAGTATGAGGCGCGCAAGATTGAAGGTGGTACTAACCAAAACCCCATTGTGTTATTATAGGGGCGAGTCTTAAGGTCTGGGTGGACTGATATGCGTGAAAGCGCATACATACATAGACACACCTCAACAGACAAAATGCTAGTGTATGTGGGCATGTGCAAAGTATATGTAAGAAGTAATGTAAATGTATAATGCTCTTGATGAACGAAAGATGAGTGACTGGAAAATCCGAATGTAAGACGGGCCTGCGTGCCCAATTTGTGACCCTTTTAAAATAAAGTTGATTTGATTTGATTTGATTTTTGTATTTGTGGTACCTTTCCTCTGGAGTAAACTAGGCAGACCGAGAGAGGGATAATACTGCATGGACAATACAAGGTCTCTATAATTCACCGCAGGCTTTGTGCTATGTAGTTATCATGGCTCCTTTAAGCACAATGTAACCTATCAAGACGGAAAATGTGCCTAGTTTAATGTGTCGATCTCTCTACAAGGAAACGGTGGTTAGTCTTTCCCTTCCATAGTGAGAATTGAGATCTGACACAGAACCTTCATCCGATCACGCACCTGCTATTTTGAATCCGTTAGTTAGCTAAAACATATTGCATATAATTTGCTTAATGTTTTGATCAACCCTAACACTAGGTTGATTTACTGGGCAATTTTACATTCAGTAGTTTGCCATTGCTTTATGAATGAGAAGTCAACGTATAAGTCCAACTAACCGGTGTAGGGAACGATCTCGCTACCCATCCGCCAGCACACCGGAAGATTAAGAGCTACCACTCTGATTCATTCGGCCACGCTTACCTCCTGTATGCCGTTAGTTAACTCTGTGTGTGTGTGGGGGGGGGGGGGGGGTGTCATCCTTGCACTCCGGACATGTCCATAGGTGCTCAGATACTCCCCCACTCCAACATATGCATCAGCGTCTGTCGGCCAATAGTGCCAGTTCTGTGTTGGTTGACGAGGCCCCTCGTCCTCCCAATGTGCCTCTCTTGTCTGACCGTGTCAATTCTTATTCCCAAGTAGTTCATTATAGACAATGATGTGGATTCACTAGGGTTCAAGTCCTCTGCTATCGACATCTCTCAAGGGCATTAATAACATTGGCACGATCCACGGGCTGGCCATCTGCAGGGATGCAGAGCCAGCAAGTTTATCAGCTCGTTCATTTCCCTCAACTCCCGCATGTCCCGTAACGAAGATGAAGGTGACTCTACGTACAACAGACCCAAGCAGCGATTCAATCCTCTGACTACGTACAGAACCCGCCTTGACCTTCCAGATATTGCTCATTGGAAATTTTCAGTATAACATCTTAACCATTACCCCAACACCCCAGCTGCATCTGCTATAGGATTATCTTTATTTGTTTGTTATAAGAGGAGCGGCTGGTAGAGTGGCTAGAATGCTGTTTTCGGACCACAGGAGACCCGGGTTCGAATCCTCGGTGAGGTGAGGCTTTTTTCTGTCGGGGGCAAAAAGAAAACCCTAACCTGCACAGTTCATGGCTACTGCACTAGCCAGCAGCCTCAATGTCTCTGGCTCAAGATCACCCCCCCCCCTCCCCCCACCCCTACCCCGGCCCTACATCGCAAGATACTTTAGTTAGCAGATACCAGTTTAATTTGTTGACAGTTTATTTTACAGTATTTTACAAGACAGAGGGTGGGAGAAGTACCCCACAGGTGTGAGATCGGTTAAGGTTTAGAGTACCCTTTCTGTTCAAGACCCATTTCGGAATACACAAACGGACGAATGAACGAACGTTATTTTCAAGGGGTCACATATTAGTTACGCAGGCACTTCTAACATCCGGCCCTTACAACCACTAAGCTTGCTACATTATAATAGAGAAAATATTGTCAAATGAATGCTGTCAAACACATAGCAAATGTTGAGCGACGAAGTGGAGAAAGAAACAAACTGCATACAGATATCTCCGTAAGTGCTCCAGCTACCTTTCGTATTGATCACACCTGAAGAATCTTAGCACAGTGCACGCAATCAGTGTCACAAGGAGGGCCCAGATGTGTGTATAATAGAATCACACGGTATACATATTTTGCTGTGGGTAAGTTTTCTAATGTTGAAAGTTTGCCTCGGCAGTGGCTTAATAGACCTGCTCATTTTAATGTTTAATTCTAGAGGGACATTTGACTCGACGTGTGCATGTCCCTTCGAGAATTTCGCATTTTATTGAGAAAGCCAAACATCTGTTCAACTATTTCGATATCAGGGAAAAGTAGAGAGCTATATTTTTATTGTCAAAAAATTCGAACATTCTTCAGTATGAATCGATCCAGGTTTGCACACGACAGAGCCGGACGTTGTAACCTTTATGCCATCCCGCCTTCACCACGCTGTGTTAATTGAGAAAATGAATCAGCTCATAGACTGACAAAATGAATCAGCTCATAGACTGACAAAATGAATCAGCTCATAGACTGACAAAATGAATCAGCTCATAGACTGACGAAATGAATCAGCTCATAGACTGACAAAATGAATCAGCTCATAGACTAACAAAATGTGCTCAACCTTAACTTAAAGTAAATTCCCTTCGCAAAGTATTATTCGGGATGTGAAGGCAAATTTTGTTCCTTTATTTTACTTTTTGTAACTAGGGCACTTCTTCTTCTTCTTCTTCTTCTTCTTCTTCTTCTTCTTCTTCTTCTTCTTCTTCTTCTTCTTCTTCTTCTTCTTCTTCTTCTTCTTCTTCTTCTTCTTCTTCTTCTTCTTCTTCTTCTGTTTCGTCTTCCTCTTCTTTTTCTTCCTCCTCCTTCATTCCACATACCTACAGCAAGTTTCCGCTACAGGACTTCTTCTTCACTTCTTCTTCTTCTTCTTCTTCTTCTTCTTCTTCTTCTTCTTCTTCTTCTTCTTCTTCTTCTTCTTCTTCTTCTTCTTCTTCTTCTTCTTCTTCTTCTTCTTCTGCTTCTTCTTCTTCTTCTTCTTCTTCTTCTTCTTCTTCTTCTTCTTCTTCTTCTTCTTCTTCTTCTTCTTCTTCTTCTTCTTCTTCTTCTTCTTCTTCTTCTTCTTCTTCTTCTTCTTCTTCTTCTTCTTCTTCTTCTTTCGTTCGCCTGAAATATGTTTATAACTGCAATGTTGTCTCTTGTATGAATCTAAAAGTCTTTTTTAGTTCACTCAGCGGTCCATAGAGTTTATCTTCCACTGTTGTCTCTCTAGGCCAGAAGGTTCGCCTGGATATGTTGTAGTTTGGGCAATCCTGGAGTATGTGTTCTGCTGTCTGCGACGCCAAACCACATGTGCACATGGCTGAGTCACCAATCTTGAATTTTGTATACATGTGGTTGTGTAATCTATTGTGTCCTGTTCTGAGGCGCAGAAGAATGACCTGTTCTGGTCTGTCCATAACGTGGTAGTCGTCTTGAGTAAGGTTTGGTGGCCTTCTGACTGATTTGATCATTCTTTTCTCTTGGTGGAATGTAATGGGCACATCAGGTTGTTCTTATTTTGCTCCATTCCTTAGCCAATCGATCAGCTCTGTCGTTTGTTTGATTGCGTGTTTGTTTGTTTGTACCGGATCACTGTCGGTGGCTGTGACTAAGGGTATAGAAACCGCAGTTTCACAACCCAGATATATCGGGTTCGAAGTCAGATTCGGGAGCAGATCGATTTGTGTTGGTTTTCACAATGATACGGCGTTTAGAAATCAAGATAAACATGAACGTAGCATTACATGGAGAATCACAACTAGCCAATAAATGTTGTGGTTGATTGCCATGTTCTGTAAAGTACATGCAACTAACTTTCAACGGATCAGAGTCTCTGTGGCGAAGTAGTCAAGCAATCTGACTCAGGCTCCTAAGCTTGTGGATTCGATTCCTGTCCGCGTCCTTCGATTCACGAGTGCATTTTATTTAAGAATCCTGGGGATTGTCGCTGGAACTACGGAGTTCGTGCTTTGTGCAACGCTTTCGGCAGCCCGCGCTGTGGAAAGAGACTGAGTCATATGTGATAAAACCCGGTGCAATGAAGTCGACCCTGTCGATTTTTGAGCGACTTAAAGGATCAGACTTATTGAGTTGTGAAGCTGTTAGGTCTTCGCATAATCTGAGCCACGCTTTAGTGAGGTGTGGTGGTCGGTTCCCTTCCCCGCCAGATGTCCTAAAGATTTCCTAAGTATAATATTTATATTATACGTTTGTTTTAGAACCCCGTAAATGTGTTATTGCGTGTGTACGCGCGCGCGCGCGCTTGTGTGTGTGTGTGTGTGCGTGTGTGTGCAGGGTATTTAGTGAAGAATCAACACGTTTTGCATATAAAGCATATGATGGGAGGAGTGAAATAGACACGAGAAAAAGAGAACAGAAATGACCATAAATATTTTCGACAACATGTAAACAATATCAACATTTAGAGAGATAAACATTACAGTAAAACAAGAATACGCTTATGTTATGTACTCTCAGCATGACACAGGAATCTGGACAATGAACAAGCAATAAGAAAGTATAATTGACGGTCTCGAGATGTGAATGCAAAGAAGACTATTCCATTTCGTAGAAACAAAAACAGTCAAATACAGAGTTTCTAGAAAACTGGGAAAGATTAGAGGGCTGATAAAAGAAATTATTAAAAGACACGCGACATATTTCGGTCTCATTAACAGACATATTACGCTTATAAAAAGCGTATTGCAGGAACAACCTTAAGGTAGATGATAATGATATAGACAATAATATAAATGGTAAGATAACATTAACAGATGGACTAACAGTAGCCTGGGAGAGAGACATGCACTGTTGGAGATCCAATCAGCCAATCATGATTGTGGAGACGGCACCTGCTAAACTGAGTAAACAATAACAGAAGTATAAGTCAGACACATTTGAGAATCATAAAGCACATCGATGCCCAAAGTAGCCACGGGAATCCTTTATTAAAACAAATCAAAGAAACACTAGCTAAAGAGAGAATTACCAGACATCAAATAAATATATGAAGTGAATACATGAATAATACTTAAGCTGAAACACTTAAAACACATAGTCAAAGTATAGTTCGAATGTGGAACATTTGTTATCCCCATGGTATTTCAAATTTAACACGAACTCTTCCTCTTAAGCGGTTCCAGGTGCAAACAGAAACAATCTCGTTTTAAATTTGATATTACCACGGTGAAATACTCCACAAGTGAAAAGAAAATACATTTCCTAATTTTATATTTCTACATACCTTGGTATCTACCTTGCTATGATGACTTTTTACAGCAACACACGCAGAGGACAACTTCAGTTTACAACACAAGAAGCTTGTCTGAATAAGTCCAGTGTAAATAGAAAGTTGACCACTGTTATTGTATTTTTATGATTATGTCTATATGTACGTAACCCTCAGAATTTCGACAATGTGGCATAATGTAAGCCCAATATTGAGGAGAAGTTGCACTAGCAATACATTGCTTTCGTAAAGTCTGTTCTGTATAGAAAACTCACGTTGCTTTGATCTGCGAACTTCTATACTAATATAATACTATAGTTCTTTTTTTAAAGCCAAGTTTTGCACAAGTAAAACCATCAACACTAAGTTGTATTACTAAAATCATTAATAGATTTATTATTATTTTATTATTATAACTGTAAAGATATTAAACACACGTACGTGAGAGTATTAACCCAAATACAAGTGATCACAACGTCAGATAGGCAGCAGGAAAACTGTATTCTTTCAATGAGGCCCAAAGAAAGACTGGTTCCCACTAATTGAAGCTGCTAATTACAAATGAACTTCTCAACGAGCTACTGCCAAGAACATCTACTCCTGAATGAACACCGGTCCAGATGTATTGTTGGATGTTAATAGTGTCCCTTGTCCATTTTTCACGACCAAGAGCAGACGAATAAACACTGAGATGACGGCAGTGACATGCCCGTTACCGGAACGACACGGGATGTATGCTGGGCTGTGTGTTCAGATGCACTAGTGCCCGAATTGGCTGTTGCCACAATATTGGCGCTAGCTCTTAATGAATGCGTTTGCTCAGCGGAAGTGATGACAGCATATCATTGGTTTGAACTCCCTGGCCGAGTTCGGTATTACGTGGTGCTGTCGCCGAGGTATTCCAGGATCACATTTTTAAGTTGTTGACTTAGAGGAGGTTTCAAGGGGCGTCTGGTGTGAAGACAATAACGGCTGATAAACAGTCGGATAAGATAGTGCATTTTGAAATTGGAAGACCGGATAGCGATATTGTCTAAGACAAACATAAATACATTACGGATGAATTGAAGATGACAATCTGGGGGAGAATTGAAGATAACAGTCTGGGGTATGAACTAAGGATGATAATCTGGGGGAGAATTGAAGATGACAAATGGAGGAAGTTGAAGATGACAGTCTGGGTGATAATTGATGATGACAATCTGTGGGAGAATTGAAGATGACAGTCTGGGCGATAATTGATGATGACAATCTGTGGGAGAATTGAAGAGACAGTCTGGGGGAGAAGTGAAGATGACAGTCTGGGGGAGAATGGAAGATGACAGTCTGGGGAAGAATTGAAGACGACAGTCTGAGGAAGAATTGAAGATGAAAGTCTGGGGGAGAATTGGAGGTGACAGTCTGGGGAATGAACTGAAGATGACAACCTGGGGAGAAATGAAGATGACAGTCTGGGGGGTCAATTGAAGATGATAGTCTGACGGAGAATTGAAGATGACAGTCTGGGAGAGAATTGAAGATGGCGGTGTGGGGGATGAACTGAAGATGACAATATGAGGAGAGAATTGAAGAAGACAGTCTGAGGAGAGAATTGAAGAAGAGAGTCTGAGGAGAGAATTAAACATGACAGTCTGAGGAGAGAATTGAAGAAGACAGTCTGAGGAGAGAATTGAAGAAGAGAGTCTGAGGAGAGAATTAAAGATGACAGTCTGAGGAGAGAATTGAAGACAGTCTGAGGAGAGAATTGAAGATGACAGTCTATGGAGAGAATTGAAGATGACAGTCTATGGAGAGAATTGAAGATGGCAGTCTGGGAAGGGGGGGGGGAAGATTAAAGATTACAATCTACAGAAGAATAACAGTTAGTTGCATATCCTGTATAGGACATTGCAGTCAACCCCAGCAAATTTTTGGTAGTTGTTTGTGATTTACAAAAGCTTAATAATAGATACTCGCATTAGACACACGAGCTTAATGATAGACAACCCACAATAGACACATGAGCTTAATGATAGACAAGCCATATTTGACACATGAGCTTAATGATAGACACATCACATTAGACACATGAGCTTAATGATAAAAAAGTCGTGTTATTAGGCAAATGAGCTTAATGATAGACAAGCCACATTAGACACAAGGGTTTTATGATAGACAAGCCACATTAGACATAAGGGCTTAATGATAGACACATCACATTAGACACATGAGCTTAATGACAGACACGCCACATTAGTCACATGAGCTTAATGATAGACAAGCCACATTAGACACATGAGCTTAATGAAAGACAAGCCACATTAGACACATGAGCTTAATGATAGACAAGCCACATTAGACACATGAGCTTAATGATAGACAAGCCACATTAGACACACGAGCTTAATGACAGACACGCCACATTAGTCACATGAGCTTAATGATAGACAACCAACAATAGACACGAGCTTAATGATAGACACGCCACATTAGACACAAGAGCTTAATGATAGACAACCCACAATAGACACATGAGCTTAATGAAAGACAAGCCACAATAGACACAAGAGCTTAATGATAGACAACCCACAATAGACACATGAGCTTAATGAAAGACAAGCCACAATAGACACATGAGCTTAATGATAGACAACCCACAATAGACACATGAGCTTAATGATAGACAACCCACAATAGACAAATGAGCTTAATGATAGACAAGCCATATTTGACACAAGAGCATAATGATAGACACATCACATTAGACACACGAGCTTAATGACAGACACGCCACATTAGTCACATGAGCTTAATGACAGACACGCCACATTAGACACAAGAGCTTAATGACAGACACGCCACATTAGTCACATGAGCTTAATGACAGACACGCCACATTAGACACAAGAGCTTAATGATAGACGACCCACATTAGACATAAGGGCTTAATGATAGACAAATCACATTAGACACATGAGCTTAATGAAAGACAAGCCACAATAGACACATGAGCTTAATGATAGACAACCCACAATAGACACATGAGCTTAATGATAGACAAGCCATATTTGACACAAGAGCTTAATGATAGACACATCACATTAGACACATGAGCTTAATGATAAAAAAGTCGTGTTATTAGGCAAATGAGCTTAATGATAGACAAGCCACATTAGACACAAGGGTTTAATGATAGACGACCCACATTAGACATAAGGGCTTAATGATAGACAAATCACATTAGACACATGAGCTTAATGATAGATAAGCCACATTAGACACATGAGCTTAGTGATAGTCAAGCCACATTAGACACATGAGCTTAATGATAGATAAGCCACATTAGACACATGAGCTTAGTGATAGTCAAGCCACATTAGACACAAGAGCTTAATGACAGACGACCCACATTAGAAACAAGAGCTTAATGATATACGTTTCAGAACAACAGATGAAATGGTTTGACCAAATCTCAAGAATGCCCTGCCACCATTTGTCACAGAAAACAAAAAATCCACATTGAAGAGATATAATGAATAAAGAGCACGGGAGAGACCGGGTAAAAGATGGAGTGATGGAATCAAGAACAACCTTAGAGAAATGAATGAACTGCGTGCTCTGTTTTCTAAACAATATAAAATGACACAAAGTAGTGCAGCTTTACATAACAGAGTTACGACACATACAGAACGTTGCGGCGGTTAGCCTTCATCAGCAAACAAACACATTCACAAACACAACATACAGTCAAGGAGAACTCCTGTGACTACATTAGAAGGTGATGACAGGACGAGAGGAACAAATGCATGGAAAAATGGAAGCAATGAAGAGAAAATGAGAACTGACAAATTGTTAATTGAAAAGAATGTTAGTCGAAGAAAATGTTAAATAGAAGAACTGTTTATAGAGAAAAAACTGTATACTCACCTCACGTACGGACCTGTAAATGACTACGGAAATCTCGGGTGTATTCGTATAACGGTGCTGGATGTTACGGTTCAGTGAGCACATAGAAAGAAGGGGGCGGGGTAGGAGGCGTGTAAAATTGACCACGACCCCATTGTGTTGTTGGTTTGGGTGGACTGGTGTGCATGAACACGCGTACATACATAGACACACTTCAACAGACGAAATGCTAGTGTATGTGGACATATGCAAAGTATATGCAAGAAGAGAGAGAGAGAGAGAGAGAGAGAGAGAGAGAGAGAGAGAGAGAGAGAGAGAGAGAGAGAGAGAGAGGAGAGCGAGAGAGAGAGAGAGACAGACAGAGAGAGACAGAGAGAGGAAAAGTGCCTGCGACCTACCACATGGGGCATACTGTAACCTACGAAACGGTCAGTATGGTTGCTAGTCATACAACGCGCTTCAGGAGCCCCTCGCCCAGTCCTAGAGTTGTTGGGGTTGTGTAAGATCCAACCACTGGCAATGCACGTGAAGAAGGTATGCACAGAGAAGCAGAGGAGAGAGAGAGGGAGAGAGAGAGTGAGAGAGAGAGCGAAAGGGGGGAGAGAGGGGGAGAGAGAGGGAGAGAGAGGGAGAAGAGAGAGGGGAGAGGAGAGAGGGAGAGGGAGGAGAGAGAGAGAGAGAGGGGGGGAGGGAGATAGAGAGAAAGGGAGAGAGAGAGAGGGGGAGAGGAAGAGGGAGAGAGAGAGGGGGAGAGAGAGGGAGGGAGAGGAGGGGGGAGAGAGAGGGAGAGAGTGAGGGAGGGTGAGAGCGAGAGAGGGGGAGGGCAAGGGAGAGATCAAGAGAGGGAGAGAGAGAGCGCGAGAGGGAGTGAGCTTTTCTCTGTTTTCTAAACCACGTTTTCACTTCACATTCAACTTCGGCGTCATTCGAGAATTGTCTCCCGCCAAGGTGGGTTTCCTGTTTATGCTGACAAATGTTTGTCCCGTAAAGCGGTACATAGCTAGGTAGAAAAAGTTACGAGGGTGAGTCAAAAAGTAAGTCAAACAGTTCTGTGGGATGATAGGTCAATGAAAACAAAGCACGCAGCCCTATGCAGCCGGTTTGAGAGGATTGATAACACGATGGGATAAGGGCATCAATGTTGGTGGAAATTATGTTGAGAAATAAAGGGACAATCTATGTATAAAAATAAACTGGTTTCAAGTTGTTATCATCTTTAGTTATTTTGCTACAGCCATTTGTGACTTACTTATTAACTTATACACGTAAATGGAGGAAGCGAAGAAGAAGAAGAAGAAGAAGAAGAAGAAGAAGAAGAAGAAGAAGAAGAAGAAGAAGAAGAAGAAGAAGGTGCACATAAATTAACTACTTATTTGAAGGGAAAAAAACGTCATATATACACTAAACTGTTCGTAATAGATTTTTAACAAAATATTTAGTTTAGGATTAGCTGTAAGTAAACTATAAAATAAATGTGAAGCTGGTATATTATAAACTCTGAGGATAATTATGGGCCTGGTTTATTCACTATCTTTGTAACAGAACCGGAGAGACTAAAAATAAAAGCCTAAAAATAAACAGAAATCTTCTCTCCCCCAACCCCGCTCCCCAACCCCAGAAGCCACACATGTGGGATTTCCGTTGTATATTTGCAGTTAACTCAGTCTCGGCGACCAGGCATTCCTCCAGCATTTCTGACATTGCCTTGTTCATGCAGGGATTAAAACCATCCTCTGACCAGGTTTGGTTGCCCAGTGCTTGACCCAGGTACGGAGTCGCAGCTGGAAGGAGCAGAGTACGTGATTGACCTGCACTGTCAGGAATCTCTCTCGAACTGACAAACTTTAGGATCAGACTGCGCTTTTAGGACCAAGCACGAGTGTTTGTGGAAGTTCGGTAGCTCCCAGACATGGATAGGGAACCGTGGTACTTGTCATGTGGCAAATGACAGTGATGCAGGCAATGGATGAGTTAGCGCATCAAAGAAGAAGATAAAGGGTGTCACAAATGGTGAACATTGTGACACCAACATTGAACGCAATTTAGACGTCATGATAGGACGTCACCTAACGCGATAACGGGTTAAGCATGAGTTGTGTTCCAGCTGACAAGGTGATAGGATGTGTTTCAATACCAGTCTCGGGATTCAAACCGTTCATAATTCATAAGTCACCAAAGGCAGCGCTAGCTGTTGGAGTTCGATTATGGTGAGCTCCGGTTGAAGGTAGGCGAGTATATTTGAGTTGCATTATAAAGACACTGGGCGGCTGGCCCTGTTCCCAACACTTTCACTGGTCTGTGGAGATGATTTCTGATTGAAGAGCGGGAGTGCATGGAGACAGAGAATGACTGAAGTCGGCATCAATCCCACACTCATCACCGTAGTCTAAGATCAGCTGTAGTAAATACATTGCAGTTCACTCCATCAGTATATGCGTTGAGTCGTTGTTTTGGGAGTTCAGATGGTTACCCTGTCCTGTATCAGAATGCCTCAATATATGCTGTCGTGTACCAGGATGCCCAGAGCCACATAGATCTTGAGGTGAGCTTGCTACATTATAGAGCCTGAACTCGTATCATTGTAGAGAGGAAGCAACGACACCTCATGACAGTACTGTAGCAATCAATAAATGAATCAATAAATAACAACTATGAAAATAAAATAAACTAGTGTAGAGAAAGGTAAATCCAGCAGCAGCGGAAAAAGCATCGAGGATGTCGTCGGCGAAGGAAGGAATGGAGGACGATGGAACAGAGGAACCCTACCAGGCCTTCGTCAGCGGAAGTCGTCTAATGCGGAAAAGAAGAGGACAACTTATACCGCACTATGAACCATCACAATTATAACCAACGCCACTGAGGTTAGTTGAAACGGTGGAAAGTTTCTTTTTTTCCCCACACTGGATGGATGGATGGATCAAAACAGACAAGCCAGAAGCCAATTCTGACCAAATAAATCGCTAGAGGAGACGGCACAAAGGAGAACTCCCCGGCCAATCTCCCTGCTGACGTCACAGGCATGAACTCTTCAAGCCAGCTAAAACCGGCGCAGAAAACTAGACAAACTTATCCCACACCATGAACTACCACAAATATAACCAACGCCACAGAGGCTGGTTGAGCGTTTGTGGAAAGTATTGTTTTTTTCCCTTCCAAAATGGATGGATGGTGGTACTGTAGTGACTAGATGCTCGCCTGTAGGCCCGGTTGTCATGCGCTAAAATCCGCATAGGGTGGGATTTAAAAAAATTGATCTGGGCTTTAGGTTCGACCCAGCATGAAATGGGTACAAGGAATGGGTTCTTGCAAGCATGTCTTGATACTGAGTACATGGGGTCTCCGTTGCTAAATGGTTAAACCGTCTGCCTCGCGCTCCAGAAGTTGTGGGTTCGATTCTGGACGCCGTCATTCGGTTCACAAGCAGTGTTGCCATTTTTACGCTTGTCGTACTAAATTTGCCGCTCTCTCTGGCCGAGGGGTTACAACACTTTCTCCGTAACCCCGTTTATCACGCAGAGTCTCGTAGCAGGGCGGGAGCTGGGAGCGGTTTGACCCCCTCTGGTGACTTGCGGGATAACTGAGCCGGCCGCTCAGAAAGCAAAGGCAAACTACTGAGCGTAATCTTGCCAAGAGATCAACATACAGCTGAAAGATGCTGATGTTGACAGCGATGTCCTGTGATGGATATGCAAAACAAACAAACGCACCAAATTTAGTGCTTTTTCAAGTCATTTAGTGCCAAAATGTTGCATTTAGCGCGGCCGCGCCAATTTGGTACTTCACAATTTTTTTCGGGGGTGCTTTTTAGTGCTTTTTGGGTGGGTAAAAGGTACTTTAAAAAATTATTTTGGGGACACTAAAAAGCCGAATTTGAACTGAAGCGAGGGAGTAAAACAGTCTTAGTACATTACCGTGCAATATTCAAGTAATTTAACTCCCTTTAATACGATTTAGTTGAAGTGAGTGACTGCAACGCGAAGGCAATATGCAATGCGTTAAAAGATTGTTTAAACAAGAATGGACTTGAGTTGCAAAGATTAGTTGCACTCACCACTGACAATGCATCTGTCATGACAGGTGTAAACAATGGAGTTTATACAAAATTAAAATCCGTAGTTCCTCATCTGGTACTAGTTAGGTGTGTATGTCATTCCATTGAGCTGGCAGTGTCACAGGCTGCAGCTGCTTGTTTGCCCAGGAACATAGAGTTCATGATTAGAGAAACATATAACTGGTTTTCTCACTCAAGTCTTCGTCAAGCAAAGTACCGGAAGATTTTTGCTTTATTAAATGATGGACAACATCCGCTGAAGGTTGTTCAATTAAGCCAGACACGATGGATATCCATTCAGTCTGCCATTGTCAGAATATTGCAGCAGTGGATCGAGCTGAGAACTCATTTTGATATAGCAAGACTCAACGAGCGCTGTTATACAGCAGAACTTCTACATTCTATGTTTAGCGACACGAAAAGCTACGTGCATCTCATATTTCTCAAGCATATTCTCGGAGAAGTTTAAAGTGTGAATAAGAAATTCGAAGCAGATATACAGGATCCAACAAAAATACTCAGCGATCTTGTCCAACTCACTGATTCTGGCAGTTCAAAGACAGCTATTCCTGTGGGGGGAAAAATAACAGAAAGTAATGTTATTCAAGATTATTTAGATCCTAATCCCAATCTAGGTTATGAGTATGAGAAAGAAATAGCAGACTACCAGTTTCCTGATGAGAAAGAAATTCGTGGAAGGTGCATCCAGATTTTAATAGAGCTGTTGACACAGCTGTGTTTACTTTTGCCCGATAACGTTCGAGTGTTGCAGTCCATGTCATGTCTTAGTGGAAGTGAATGTCTACAGCCAATGAAGCCCTGTATATTGGATCTTGCTAAAATGTTTGTAGAAGATGCAGCTACTCTCACCCGCATCGATTTCCAGCGGAGAAAACTTCATCATATGCAGTGGACACAGACCTCTGACACACTTGGACTGTGGGCAGAAATAGCCTCATACAGGGATGCCACCGGTGAAAATCCTTTCCAAGATCTTACAGATTTATCTTTAACTGTGCTAATTTTACCCCATTCTAATGGGGACGTGGAGCGTATCTTCAGTCAGATGGGAGTTATAAAATCAAAATTGCGAAACAGACTGAGCATCAAGAGTTTGACAGCTCTTTTGACTATTAGATATGGAATGAAGAGATATGGCAAATGCTGTCATGATTATAAACTACCTAAGGATATTCTTCGAAAAATTGGATCACAGGAGGCATATACACGTTTCTTTCAATCAACACCATCATCATCGCAGGAGCAAACACATCAGGAAAAAGCTACAGAAACTGAAGAGGAGTTGTTTGACTGGGATTTGGCAGATCTGGAATAAACTTCATTCTAATATTCAGTGATAATAATAAATTATAATGTGCTACTTTATAACATTTTGAATGAATACCGCCAGTGCTTGTTTTGGTGCTTTCCCTCCAAAATATTATTGCAATTTAGTGCTTATTTGGCTCGAGAGTAGTTCTGATTGGGATTTGGCGGATCTGGAATAAACTTCATTGTAATATGAAGTGATAATAATAAATTATACTGTGCTACCTTGTTAAATTTGTAATGAAAACAGTTGGTGCTTTTTTTTTGGTGCTTTCCAAAACATTTTTGTGCTTTTTTGGGTCGATTTTGGTGCTTTTTCATCAAAGGGAGATGGCAACACTGTTCACAAGTGCAGTTTTCTCGGAGTCTTCTGGGGGTCGTCGCTGGAGCTGCGAAGGTCGTGCTGTGTAAGACGGTAACGGCAGGCCACCATGTGGAAACAATTCGAGCCATGTGGGATAAAACATTGTACAGTGAAGTCGACCATCTTGCCCTGACACCGTCTAGTATCTAACACATTGTACAGTGAAGTCGACCATCTTGCCCTGACACCGTCTAGTATCTAACACATTGTACAGTGAAGTCGACCATCTTGCCCTGACACCGTCTAGTATCTAACACATTGTACAGTGAAGTCGACCATCTTGCCCTGACACCGTCTAGTATCTAACACATTGTACAGTGAAGTCGACCATCTTGCCCTGACACCGTCTAGTATCTAACACATTGTACAGTGAAGTCGACCATCTTGCCCTGACACCGTCTAGTATCTTCTCATTATATGAGAACAGAACACGATGTATATCCTTCTTATTTGTGAATATCATGTTCTACTTTCATGAGCTTCTTCAAGACATTCGTTGTTAGTTCCTTTGATACCCAATGCATTAGCAGCATATGTTTCAGACATTACATCTCCGTTGCCTCCAAGCTCTTCCTAACCTGCTCTTTCATTTTCCATTATTCACTGTCAGACAAGAAGACACGTTCTAGCTAACATTTGAGTTCTCTCTTTCTTACTGTCAATAATAGTGACTTATTGCTTATAAAGCTTTTCTGAAATGCAACTTTCTTTTGGTGTATTCTGCTTTGAACCTCTGTCACGTATCTTCTGTCTTATGTTATCATTGTCCTTAGGTATTTGCATTATTAACTTTATTAAGCATGTTTTTCATTCTATCGTCCATTCTATAGAAAAGGGCAGTGCGTTAAATTAATGGTGAAAAGCTTACCGACAATTCTAACATACATAATCGTCTTCAGTTACTGCCACTCCACAAACGCATATTTTTTTAATAAGGCTAAACTAATTCACAAAATCCTATTTCAAAATGCTCCAAGCTACCTTTGGCCATTGTTCAAATATAACGCAAGACATAGCGAGCGACTAAATATACTCCATGTCGCTAAACCTAGGATAGACTTATATAAAACAAGCTTAGCATACTCTGCCGCTCACTTGTGGAACAATCTTCCACCAAAAAAAAATCAAAAAATCAAAGACACCACCAATAATTATACATACATTCGCAATCTGTTTGAACATTACCTCAGAACAGACTACACCCCCCCACCCCCCCACCCCCACCCCCCCCCCCCCCCCCCCCAAAAAAAAAAATAAAAAAAAAAATAAAATAAAATAAAAAATAAAATAAAAATAAAATAATATAATAGTAAATTATCTATGCATCTTGAGCATAGCCTACGATGGGTGACGTTGTGGTGTTCTGTTATGATAATTTAGCCGTGTCCAACGTGTGCCGCGTGGTTACAGATCCGCTTCACACGCCAGTGATCCGGGGCTTGTTTACCGAATCCGGTCAGGGATATGCACTACTGACGAGCTCAAACGAGAGCGAAACTCGAGTATAGTGCTTCCATATTGACGTGGATAGGCCTTAGGTTCATACCAGAATACGGTCAGCGTTGCCAGTGGTGGGTTGTGCTCAATATTTAAATTATCTCAAACGAAAACTAGCCAATAAACATTCTCATATGTATAGCACGTTACACCTTAGTTAGGTATTTATAATGCCCATGTTAAACATTGCCTCAGTGAGTCATGTATTATCGATTATTTTTCACGCGCTTTATTGCTTATTGTTCGTTTGTCGTCAAAGATTAGCTTCGTAAGTGATGTTGAATGAAATAATTAATGTATGAGAGGAAATAGAGAAGAAGGGCAGAATGTCAGACGGGCCTGCGTGTCCAATTCTTAACCTTTTGTAAATAAAGATTGTTCGTTCGTTCATTCGTTAGTTCTATTGTTATATACAATTGTGGTTTCATATTTGTTCTTTGACATAATCATTAATTCTGTTTTCTTGGTTTTCAAAGAAAGTGATTAAAAAACTATGAACTGCCACAATGTCAAACAGTTTCAGTGTGCAGGTATTGTCACCATGTACCTAAGATCTCCAAGCGTGACCAGGGCTGCTTTACTTTTATTGAAAAGGCTTTTTATGAGTGTCATGTCTTTTGTAACAAAACAAAAAATAAATGTTACCATTGGACTTTTTGGGTATAGGACCAATCGGTGATCTATGAGGAATGTCAATAAAAAAAAAGCCGGCCGTCCTAACGCTCCAATACAATGCCTGGTACCTATGTCATGCTGGGTCAAACCTGGAGTTTAGGACAACTAAAATACACACACACACACACACACACATACACGCGCGCACACACACACATACACACACGCACACACACACACACACACACACCCATTGAAGAGGATACTAACATAACCTTTGAGCCGATAGACAAGTTACTTAGCCACTAAACTGTCGCTGCTGATATGTAAAATACGATATATAATGCAGACTAGCTAGCCAGTAAACTATCTAAGATCATATATAAAACGTGAGATTTAGGACAGATAGACAACCTAGCTACTAAACTATCGCAGCTAATATATAAAATACGAGATTTAGTGCAGGCAGACTAGCTAGCCTGCCATTAAACTATCTCAGCTCATATATAAAGTACAAGATATAGTGCAGACAGACTAGCTAGCTAGCCATTATACTATCACAGCTCATATATACAATACGAGATATAGTGCAAGCAGATTAGCTAGCTAGCCACTAAACTATATCAGCTCATGTATAAAATACGAGATATAGTGCAGACCAGGTATCGATAAACAAGAAAGCACAACAACCTGAAAGATTCATTCCAAGAATCACTCAATGATCAATATACCAGAGAGCCGGCCACAGCAGAACACAATACCGCAGTAAAACAGAGATCTACCGAAACTGCGCCGATCACATACATTCAAGGAATGTCCTTTAGCCAAACTGGACAAGGACTTCCGAGTGCCCAACAACAACATAAAGTGGGCCAACTGCCTTGGCAAGCATGGAGCAAGATACCTGGGCTGTTCGTACCTCCTAACACACAGAAACGTCTTAAAGATCGCCATTTCCACAAAGACACCATATAAGGAAGCAATGCGGAGGTCGAGACAGCCACGAGCATCTAACAAGCTGAAAGATCTGAACTGCAAAGCCAAACTGACGAGCTACAGAAACAAATCAAGATACATCAAACACCGGCACCAACCAGCAACAACGAGAAACTGCTGGCTGACTTGAGGGAAATCCAGCAAAACATCAAGCAAGAGGTAGAACACATGGCCCTGATAAAGAAGGAGAACGAGGAAATCCTACAAACAATTAGATCAGAGAGAGAACTGCTTAAAGCCGAAAGGGAACTAATCCACAATAAACCAGCGAAAGCCACGAAAAAGACCACTGAGAAGCCGCAAGCTGAAACCAAACCAAAAACCGACCAGGAGCCGCTAACTACAGCCAGCAGTCCAACCACTATGTCCAAGAAATTCAAGGGGCAACCAATATCCCGCCAGAACTATGAAGAAGATCCAGATGTGTTCTATGATGAAGACGGCCAAGAGTGGTCCCGGTGGGTCCAACACCTTCCACGGAAGTACCCATCGAGAGGTGCGGAGAATTCGACAGCAAAAGCAACGCAAGGAACAAAATGAAATCATCGAAAAGCTTCTACAGACAATACACACAAAAAAGGAGTCAGAAATAAATAAAATGAAATGTCCTTATAAGGACTGCAACTAATCAAGCGAAACACACAAGGAGCCAATATTGACAAGAAATCGCAAGAGGAGACGGACACAAAGGAAAACCCGGCGGCCTAGCTATCCCCCAGCTGACGTCACAGGCACAAACTCTGTAAATCGATACGCCAGCTATCACTGGAAACGAGACAAGCTTGTCCCGTACCACGAACCACTGCAACTATAACCAAGCCACTGAAGCTAGTTGAACGTTGGTGGAAAGTTTTTTTTTCTCTCCCTACAAATCAGAATCGGAATGCAAACAGATTAGCTAGCTAGCCACTAAACAAGATTGTCTGTGTGGTTGTCTCTAAACTATCGCAGCTCATATATAAAATAGAAGATATAGTGCAGACAGATTAGCTAGCTAACCATTAGACGATCTCAGCTCATATATAAAATACGAGATATAGTGCAGACAATCTATATAAAATACGAGATATAGTGCAAACAGACTATCTAGCTAACCACTAAACTATCGCAGCTCATATATAAAATACGAGATTATGCAAACAGATTAGCTAGCTGGTCACTAAACTATCTCAGCTGATATATAAATTACAAGATATAGTGCAGACAGGTTAGTTAGCTCGTTACTAAGCTATCGCAGAGTATATATACAATACGAGATATATAATTTAGACAGGCAAGTTAATTAACCACTTCATTACCTGCTTCTTCTTCAGCATTCCGAGCCATTGAGGATTTTTGCTGCAGATACAATCCGTCTCCATGCGTCTCTCTGGTTGACCTTCTCTTGCCAGTCGTTGATTCCAAGTGCTTGTAGGTCTGTATGCATATTATCTCTCCACCGTCTTCTTGGTCTACCTCGGGGTCTACGGTCATTTATTTCCTGAGTGTTAGCGAGTTTTGTTTCCCTATTATCTTCCATTCTTTCTATATGCCCCAGCCATTGTAGTCTATTAGCCTTGATGATACCAGTCATTAGCGGGGACTTAAACAGATCATAAATGTCTTTGTTGCTTCGTCTTTTCCACTTTCCAATTTGTGTATCGCTAATGGGCCCAAAGATGCGTCTTAAGACTTTGTTCTAAAAGGTTTGTAACATGGCTTCGTCTCCTTTAGTTGTACTCCAGGTTTCAGAGCCATACAGCAAAACTGGTCTAATCAGTGTTTTGTATGTAGTGATCTTGGTGTTACGAGATAGCGCATTTGATTTTAGCAGATGTTGTAGTGCATAGTACACCTTATTTCCAGAGTTGGTTCTAGCTTGTATTTCTTCCCTTATTATGTTGGAGCAGTTGAAGATTGTACCCAGGTATTTGTATGTTTCCGTTCTTTTAATGATCATATTATCTATTTGTATGTGGCCAGAGCTTTTAGCCGTTCCTTCTCTTGAAATTACCATATATTCTGTCTTATCTTGGTTGATAACCAGCCCCATCTGTTGGGCTTTTTCCTTTAAGTGAATCAATATTTCCAATGTCTTTTGTTCATTTTCCCCTATAATATCTATATCGTCTGCATAACCAAACAGTCTGAATGTTCCTTCAATAGCACATTACCGCAGCTCATATATACAATTCGAAATATACAGTGCAATGTAATTTACACACGTGAAACAATCTTGTTATTACAAATCACTTTATTTGTATGTACATGTTTGTATTTACACATGAAATGTTTTAATTGTGATAATAACACAATTTTGCTTGTACAACCACACATAAGTGTAGGCATACATAACACACAACATTATGTCTACATACCACCAACAACTTGATTCATACATGTCAACAATTTTGCTTGGACAATTAACAGTTTTATTTATCTCCGCTTCACAATTCTGTTCGCACTTGCCACAATTGTATTCATACGCCACACAATAGTACTTACATACGTTACTAAATAAAATAGGGACCGTTTTATGAGGAGATTACAGCGACATCCACGTCTTTTGTCTGGGCACATGATAATGATGAAGATGATAACACAATGCTACGAAACGCGTTCAGAAAGTAATGCACTACATCGTGTTTCTCAGGACCTGTTTATTCAAAAAGCATGAAATGTATACACAATATACATGTAAGGCCAATTGTTGAGTAGTGAGTGATTCGCCTATAAGTAAGAATAATTCCCCCATAGCATTTCAACATGTCTGCGTTGGTGGCTGTGGCGGGACGTCTACTCCGGCCGATCAAGCAGCTCCGTATCTCTGTTTTTCCTGGTGGTGTGATTCTCTGAACCCAGCGACTGACTGCATGCACTCCTGCCGACTGCAACACTTCCATATAAATCACATAGACGCTTGTTCACAACTGTTTCCTTCTCTGCAACGATAAATTCTATCACAATTCGCTACTTATAACGCAAGTTGCTAACACGCTCCATTTCAACGGTTTAGTGCAGCCATATTATTTGGCCGATTGGGTTGCAATTTGGTGCACACAATCATCATATGCCATATTTGAAGTGGATATATATAAGAATACGTCGTATTTCATGGAAACAAAAACAATCAAATGCGGAGGTTCTAGAAAAAACTGGGAATGAAGTGAGAGTTGATGACAGAAATAAAGAGGAGGCAAGTGAAATATTTCGGCCACGTTAAAAGACATGATACTCTTATAAAACCCATACTGGAAGGCAAGGTTGAGGGCAAGCGAGCAAGAGATAGGCAACGATACAAGTGGAAAGATAACATCAAGAGATGGACGAACATCAGCCTGACAGAATGTACAGTCAGGACGAGAGACAAACAGTGTTGGAGATCCATTGCAGCCTACCTTCATTGTGGAGACGGCACTTGATTGATTGACTGATATTTGAAGTGTGCAATATTCCATGCTTCTATCTTCATTATTAGCTGAGGAAAACAATGTGGTGCATTACTTTCTGAACTGCACTGGTACTTGTTTTAGTTGGTGAACCCTCTGGAAGACTGAGCCTTAACTATCAAGTCCTGTGCAATAACTGTCAGATGCATGCACTCTACACAGGATTTGCATCTCTCGGAGAGAGATTAGTGAATAGATTTGTCTTCCCGACCTGGCATCTAAGTAGCATCATGATGGAGATTGTGTAGTAAAGCTACCCTTCCCCTCGCCATACTCAGAAAGCAGAGCGGTGAACAAAACACTTATTAAAACATTTGATCTGCAGAGAGGAATATTAGCGCGTAACCAGGTTGTGATTCAGTACAGCACACATAGACTGCCTGGGATTAGACCTAGGCTGGGACTTGTCCCTCAACAGACTGTGACTATTCATTATCACTACACTCAAGATTAGTGCCCGAAGGAAATTATTAAATTATAATTTAAACACGGAGTTGCAAGAGATCGAACATCGAGTGTCGGACTTTCAGAGGCTAGTGAACCCCACTTTCACAATTTTTCGACATATAGAGTCCAGGATTAGATCGCTTTGCGTTGATGTCAATGGTATGAGGCGTTGACCGTTTAGAACTAACGGCAAGCTACTGAACTTAAAGCTGCCTAGCAAATCAGAAACAGCCAGCAAATGCTGGGGTTGATTGAAACGTCCTGTAAGAGGACATGCAGTTAACTGTATTATTATTTGAACCTGTTAAACAGCTTCTGAAGACAAAATATTACTAATGTAAGAAATGAAGATGATACAGTATTGATTAACAGACAATAAACAGGATCTGTAGCATTTAGTAGATGCGGTTATTTTACACAGTGAACAACTATGGGTAGAATTAAACTGTAAGAAAATAGAATTTATGGTCGTCTCCAAGAAGAAGGAAATACCTAAATGTAACATCCAAGTAAATGGGAAACTTAGTAAACAAGTGAATCGGTACAACTATCTTGGAACACTCATAACATTTGATGGAAAGTACCTTGTAAAGATTAGAACAAGAATCTTTATTGCGAAGACAACCATTTGCAAGATACAAAACTTGTCACCAAAACATTGGCAACAAGCAGACAAGCTGAGAAACATCTAATGACGGTGTAAATGTTGTTTATGAAAAAAATGAAAAGAATACTGCCAAGTAGCAGGACAGAGAATATGACGAAAAAATAAAGTAACGACGAAATCGCGAAACCAATGTTTAGGAGTATCGAATGAGCTGACGTAGAAGGGATAACACGTCAGGAGAATTGTCAACAACAACAAAGATTCGGATCACAGAGCTCCACCAGAGAAGCAGCACGTTGATGTTGTCTGGAACTTAGAATGATATTTACTGGAAGGACAACCGTACTCAGGGCCAACATATATTAGAAAGGAGAACCAGAATAGAATAGTATGGCATCTTACATGGCAAACGAAATGTCTTTGACAGATGCGGAATATTAGGATGAAACGTAGAATGCCACAGCAGAAGGACACTTTGGCAACCTTGTGAAGGACAGAAGGACTGCGATACGGACTTGATAATTCTTAGTAGCTAGTCTGGTCAACAGTTGATGATTTATAATTAATATTATTATGACCGTCCCGTCTAAAATAACAGACCCGATCGAAACCAATTATGTTTTCATGAATTCTCTGATTGATCATGCAGCACAAGAATGTGGGCAAATAAACTTGGCCTCATCAATTAGATTGCCGGCATTCGAGTCCTTTCATTGATGTTCAGTTGATGCTTCGTTGCTGGATTGTTTCTGCAAACCCTGGACATTTTTGATTTGAGCTTATTCTGTTGAAGTTTATGCAGAACACATCTCAGCAAATACCATGGATGGACAGACAAACAAATGTGAAAGTTGCACAAGAAACAAATGAAAACCGCAAACTGATTAGAGAAATTAGACAGAGACAATAGATATGTTTTGGGCAAGTTTTGAGGAGAAATACACTTGAAAACTTAGTGACAGCTGACAAACATTGGTGGGAGAAGAGCAAGCGGTAGGCAGACTGATTAATACCTGGGTGGCTTGGTCACACCACATAATCGGGACAAGAAAACATCACTTTTTATAGAATGCCGATAGTGTGAGATGGCGAACCATCACCACGTACGCTTATATCAGCATGTTGCATGATGTCCAGTATTTCTCCAATCCAATCCAATATTTGCCGGTCTCCCTAGTCGAAGGGTTAGCAGCTTTCTCTGTAACCCCGAATACTCTCGTGGTTGACGTGAGCACACGGGAATTGGAAGCGGTTCGAGTCGTGCCAGTGACTTATGAGAGCTACTGAGCGTAATCTTGCTAAGAAATCAACAATCAGCTGAAAGATGCTGATGTTGACAGCGATGTCCTGTAAAGGATATGCAAAACATTTTTCCCTATGTGTGTGGATTGTGATATTATTTCCGTTCTTTGCTCTTTTTCGAGTTAGTCCTAAATAGGGCTGGTTATATTGTCTCCTCTCTGCATTCCGGAGTCGGTGGGGTCTTATGGGGGATTACGCTGACTGGCATTTTCATTATTGCGTTGAATTGGCCCTGATGAGGACCGGTCCTAAGGAGGACCTGCCAGATTCAGTAGCCTCCCAGTTATTCGTTGCTTACTCTAAAAGGACTGGTCTTGAATTTAGTAAGTTCTCAAAAGGACTGATTTTTGAACTCATTTAGTCCTCATAGTCATTTGCATATCCTTTACAGGACATCGCAGCCAACCCCAGCATGTTTTGACTGTTATTTCTTGGCAAGTGTACTTTCAGTAATTTGCCGTTGTTTACTGAACGACGGACACGCATACCATTTTTATAACACCACTGTAAGGCGATTTGCTACCAAATCGGCCGCAGCTGTGTTTCGAACGCGGTATGCGGAATTACTAACTGCGTCAGTAACCCTTTCGTCACAGACATTATAGTCCTCACAAGGACTTGTTTTGAACTAATTTAGTCCTCTCCAGTCCTCATCTTGAACTCATGTTATAATCCTACCAAAGATGGGTCTTCCCTCTATGCGGACCGTCTAAATCAGTGGTTCTCAACAGGTGGGGAATTCCCCCCAAGGGGGGAATTTTAGGGTTTCCAATGGGAGAATGAAGATTATTTCAAGATCACGTTAATAAAAGAACCGATTACTTGATATTGTTTTTCCCTCCATACTTCTGTACTCATCGCCCTTCTGATATTCGTGTTATAACGTAAGTAGACCCACAAATCACGTTTTATGTAGACGTACTTGTTATAGTATGTGTTATTAAAGTTAGCTTCTAGTTTTACGTATACTATGTAGGGGCAAGGTGGGAGGAAGATTGGGGGGGGGGGGAATTTATAGGGAGGAAATACGAAAAGGGAGGAATGATATTCTCAACATATGGTGAAGGGGTGCATGGGCCAAAAAAGGTTGAGAACCACTGGTCTAAATAGAAGGATTGTAGGTGAACCAGGGTGACTACGAAATGTCCTTTGGAATCCTTAGAGAGATGATGAAACAGGCTAAGAGTAATTTGAGCATGTGCGATAAATTTACGCATATTGTCTGAGTCCTTCTTATTTCAGTGGCAAGGCATTGTCACGACGGCTGGATATGAATCCAGGTACAATGGATGACTAGGGCTTCTTGGGTGTATCGCATTGAAGGAGTCAGACACACCGGAGTTGTATGGCATTGAAGGAGTCAACCTAACTGGAGTTGTCTGGCATTGAAGGACTCAAACACACTGGAGTTGTCTGGCATTGAAGGAGTCAGACACACTAGAGTTGTCTGGCATTGAACGAGTCAACCTAACTGGAGTTGTATGGCATTGAAGGAGTCAAACACACTGGAGTTGTCTGGCATTGAACGAGTCAAACACACTGGAGTTGTCTGGCATTGAAGGACTCAAACACACTGGAGTTGTCTGGCATTGAAGGACTCAAACACACTGGAGTTGTCTGGCATTGAACGAGTCAAACACACTGGTGTTGTCTGGCATTGAAGGACTCAAACACACTGGAGTTGTCTGGCATTGAAGGACTCAAACACACTGGAGTTGTCTGGCATTGAAGGACTCAAACACACTGGAGTTGTCTGGCATTGAACGAGTCAAACACACTGGAGTTGTCTGGCATTGAACGAGTCAAACACACTGGAGTTGTCTGGCATTGAAGGACTCAAACACACTGGAGTTGTCTGGCATTGAACGAGTCAAACACACTGGAGTTGTCTGGCATTGAAGGACTCAAACACACTGGAGTTGTCTGGCATTGAAGGACCCAAACACACTGGAGTTGTCTGGCATTGAACGAGTCAAACACACTGGAGTTGTCTGGCATTGAACGAGTCAAACACACTGGAGTTGTCTGGCATTGAACGAGTCAAACACACTGGAGTGTCTGGCATTGAAGGACTCAAACACACTGGAGTTGTCTGGCATTGAACGAGTCAAACACACTGGAGTTGTCTGGCATTGAAGGAGTCAACCTAACTGGAGTTGTCTGGCATTGAACGAGTCAAACACACTGGAGTTGTATGGCATTGAAGGAGTCAACCTAACTGGAGTTGTCTGGCATTGAAGGACTCAAACACACTGGAGTTGTCTGGCGTTGAAGGACTCAAACACACTGGAGTTGTCTGGCATTGAACGAGTCAAACACACTGGCGTTTGTATCTGCATTGAAGGACTTCAACCTAACTGGAGTTGTCTGGCATTGAACGAGTCAAACACACTGGAGTTGTCTGGCATTTGAAGGACTTCAAAGCACACTGGAGTTGTCTTGCATTTGAAGGACTCAAACACACTGGAGTTGTCTGGCGTTGAACGAGTCAAACACACTGGAGTTGAATTATATTGAACGAGTCAAACACACTGGAGTTGTATGGCATTGAAGGAGTCAAACACACGAACAATGTATGGTTGATATAATGATCAATGTATCATGAGCTGCATGGCATGTAGAAGGATAAGAATGTTTTCATGACAAGGCAGACATTAGTAAACATAAACAATTGTTTATGGTTTTTATTATCTGCCATCATAATCATTTATCAAAATTTAGCGACTTAAAATAACATGCTTTTTTATAAAAGTATTTATAAATATTCGTTTCACATAACGTTCAAGTTTCTGTTTTTAATATTGCTCAGAACACAGTTTAACCATCTTTGACACGGTAGAGGAAGACACTTGGGAACCGTGACCCAAGCTGGCTCGCCAAAGAGAGTCAAGAATCTTACGCACGGAAACTCGATCCAGAACGCCAAGTGACAAATGGAAATCTCAGTTTCGATTGCTCAAAGTCCCTTCTACTCTGCTCATAAACTGATCTCTTAGCATAGATTAAATATTCTGACAACCGGAGTAAAATTAATGTTCATAAATATAGTGTTAGTTTTCGTTTGATGATTGCCAACAGCTGTAATTGTATTCCCTACAGTGTGTATTACCATTCAGTTAATAAAACCATGTTTACAGCCATATTGCCTCGTCAAATCTTGACTATCCACTGGGTGAACTTAAGACATTACCTTGGCTTATACTCTAGTCCTGACCTCTCGGCAAGCGTTGTCGGAAGGTGGCAGTTCTTTTTTCTTGTTTCGAGTGTAGAATATCTCTGATGCAATGCATACGCCTGACCATAGTTCTTGACATTGTGAAACCATGCATTACACTATCAGAGTCAAACAGCGGCAGATTGTCAGGTTTTATCCACATTGTATGACCGAACCATTTTAGCGTCTGTTTCTTTAATACGCATACTGGCTGCTGTGTATAACCGTTTGTTCTGTAATCGAGTGCATCGAGAAACTGCTTCATGATTTCTAAAGTCAAAGAATCCTTAGTGGCTCACCACAGATGTGAAGTATTTTGCACTGAATTTCTTAGACACTTTCTTTGTTGAAAAAACCATTAACTGATAAGGTTTCGATATAATCCATTCAGGTTTTGATATTGTTGCATTTGGAATGGATGTGGATGGAGTCGATTTGAACTACGCCTTCTGTAATGGTGACATCTCAAGTGAAGTCTTTTGTGGTGAGTTTCACAGGTGATGATTCGTCGCAGGAGCTACTGTCGCCATCAAACTCGTTTATACTGCGTGGTCGTTTGTTAAAGATGATTTCTTCTATTTCGTCTGCTTGGTTGTGTACAGAATGTACCTCATCACACAGGTTGTCTGTGTGGTTGTCTCTAGAGTTTATCTCATCAAATAGATTGTCTATCCGGTTATCTCTAGAGTGTGTCTCATCAAATTGATTGTCTGTGTGATTGTCACTAGAGTGTGTCTCATCAAATCGATTGTCTGTGTGATTGCCTCTAGAGTGTACCTCATCAAACAGAGTGTCTATGTGGTTGTCTCTAGAGTATATCTCATCGAATTGATTGTCTGTGTGGTTGTCTCTAGAGTGTATCTCATCAAACATATTGTCTGTGTGATTGTCTCTAGAGTGTATCTCATCGAATAGATTGTCTGTATGGTTGTCTCTAGAATGTGTCTCATCAAACATACTATCTGTGTGGTTGTCTCTAGATTGCACCTCATCAAGCAGATTGTCTGTGTGGTTGTCTCTAGAGTGTATCTCATCGAATAGATTGTCTGTGTGGTTGTCTCTAGAGTGTATCTCATCAAACATACTATCTGTGTGGTTGTCTCTAGATTGCATCTCATCAAGCAGATTGTCTGTGTGGTTGCCTCTAGAGTGTATCTCATCAAACATACTATCTGTGTGGTTGTCTCTATATTCCATCTCATCAAGCAGATTGTCTGTTTGGTTGTCTCTAGAGTGTATCTCATCAAACATACTATCTGTGTGGTTGTCTCTAGATTGCATCTCATCAAGCAGATTGTCTGATTGGTTGTCTCTAGAGTGTATCTCATCAAACAGATTGTCTGTCAGATTCTCAATTGAGCGTATCTCATATAGCAAATCGTCTGTGGTGTTGTCTGGTGAGGGTGACAAATCCAACGTATGGTCTTCTACATTGTCCGTTGAGCGAATCTCATCTAATAGATTGTCTGTTTGATTGTCTATAGAACCTTCGTCATATAAAAGATCGTTTGCTTTGTCATGTAAGGAACATATGCCATCTAACATATTTTCTGGTTGGCTGTCTATAGCGTGTATCTCAACTAAAAGACTGTCTAATTGGTTGTCTATAGAATGTATCTCATCTAACAGATCGTCTGGTTGGTCGCCTATAGAATGTATCTCATATAACATATCGTCTCGTCGGTTATCTATAGAGCATATCTCATCTATCAGTATATGTGATTGGTTGTCTACTGAACCGATCTCATCTAATAAACAATCTGTTTGGTTATCTGTCGAGCGTATCTCATCTAGCAGTCTGTCTGTCTGGTTATTTCTTAAGCGGACCTCATCCACCAAATAGTCTGTCTGGTTGTCGGTAGCGTAAACCTCCCCTAACAGCCTGTCTGTTTGGTCGTCTGTTGCTGTAATCTCATTTAACAGATAGTGTGTTTGATTGTCAATTGAGTGTATTTCCTCCGACATCTCCTCGTTATTGTCTTCATCTTCGTGATCTAGTCTTCCCGTTGTGACTTTCTGCTGAGAAAAGTCTGGTTGCCAGGGGCGTTGACGGTGTTATGACAATATGGGCGTTATTTTTTCTGTCCCGTGGTGGCACTGGGAGCTGGGACTGAGCAGGTATGTCCCCACAGTACACACCTCCATTAAGATCATGGTATGAGCAAAGCTGCCCAACGGCGGATACGACGCTGGAAGACTCGTAGAACGGTCGGCTGTTCTTGTTACCGACGGAGAGAGAGGCCGCTGATGACTGGCGGATGTTCTTGTGAGGCTGTAGTAAGACAATGTACACCTTTGGGGCGAACAGACAGAAGAGTGATACTGTGGCGCTGATGTTTACACACATGCATAGTGACGTCACCTCGATCTGAAAGCAGAAGAAACGTAAACAGTGATTGAAATGACGCAATGGAAACAGTGATTGGAATAACCCAATGGTAACAGTGATTGAAATGACACAAAGGAAACAGTGATTGAAATGGCACAATAGAAACAACGATTGAAATGGCACAATAGAAACAATCATTCACATGGCATATGGAAACAGTGAACGAAACGTTACAATATAAACATTGAATGAAATAACAACATGCAAACAGTGATCGAAATAGAACAACAGAAACAATAATTAAAATTACAAGTGGAAACAGTGATTTATATGATACACCAGAAATTGTGACTATAATTATAATATTTGAACAGAAAACCTAAAGATGCATTAGAAACAGTGATTGAAATGATGCATTGGAAACAGTGATTGAGATGATGCATTGGAAACAGTGATTGAAGCGATGCAGTGAAAACAGTAATTGAAAAGATGCACTGGAAACAGTGACTGAAATAGTTTAGTTTAGTTTAGTTTAGTTTAGTCGACAGATCAACATCACGGCACACAGGTGTAACCCATAAGTGCTCCGCTCTACTCCTAACTCAAGGCTCGAGTCCGGAGAATCTTAGCTCACTAACTCCGTAGCACCGGCGAGGGTCCTGAAATACTTTGGTTAGATTTTGAACTCTAAATTTTGCCTGGGCAGCGCCGTTAGGCTACTCTTTTTCGATTTCCAACTGCCAAGAGATTCTTTACGTGCGCAGCAATACACACGGGCGTCCGATCTCACTACCCAGAGACAAGGGGAAATTTGGTTACTAGAAGTCCACGTGAAAATATCCCGACCAATCACCCACCCATACACCCCTAACTACCAGGCCAAACACACACCCCCAACCACACATCCCCCACCCACACATACCCCCGCCAACCTACACATCCCACACACAAAACCCGCACACAACGACATTTCCCTCACTTACACAAATTCCCACTCACACAATCTCCCCGAACCAACTCACACATCCCGAACCCCCCCTCCCCTCCCACACCCACCCAGCCTCAAATCTACACGCACTCACCAACCCACACATTCTCAACCCCCCCCCCCCCCCAGTCAGTTATCCCCAATCACACATCCCTTAACCACTCATCCCCCACCCACACACACCCCACACACACCCCACCCACCTCTCAACCAAACACATCTCCCATCCCACACAATACTCCACTCATATACACATAACAAACCCACACACATCCCCCATTCACATCTCCAGCCCACATCCCTCATCCACCACACACATCTCCCTACCCATCTCTCACCCACTCACACATCCCTCCCCTACAAACACCCTCACCATTCATACATACATTCTCCACCCACACACACTCCATCAACACAAACATATCGCCTCTCACACTTATATCCCCACACCTATCCTCCCACACCCATCACACACCCATCCCTCAATCCACATACATGGCCCACACCCTCACACACCCATTAACCCACACATCCCTCACCTACCCACCCACATACACATTCTCCACCAACACAACCTCCCATCCACCAACACCCACACACTTCCAAACATCCACCTAAATATCCCCCACCCACACACACATCCCTTACCTACACACAACTCCCCCACCCACCGCATATCCCTTCACCCACCCACACATCAACACACATCTTCCACTCACAACGCCTCCATACATACATCCCCCCACATACACATCCCTCACATACACACCCACACACACAACCTCACATCTAGACACTTACATGATACCTCACATAATCACTGAAACTAGTATGAACAAACTCCCATACTTTACCCACACATACACTGATTATCGTGAGCGTTCACGTAAACATTGTAAACAATGGAGAAAAATTGTATATATACATTGTGCAACGTAAAAATTAGTGATGCAACCCACTCTCTCTTTTCTCTCTCTCTCTCTCTCTCTCTCTCTCTCTCTCTCTCTCTCTCTCTCTCTCTCTCTCTCTCTCTCTCTCTTTCACACACACACACACACACACACACACACTCTCTTTCTCTCTCTCACACACTCACTCACACTCTCTCTCACTTACACTCACTAACTCTCTCACTCATTCTGTAGTAATGTGCATGTGTTCGTATTATACATGATTATATCAAGTAGCATACAAAATGATAATTTGAAAGATGAGAATACACAAAAAATATGGAATAGCATGTTACATGACATGCGTGCGCACAACTCTCTCCTTTCTTGCATGCACACACACTCACACCCACACATGCACACCCACACACAAGCACATCCACTCCCAACCAACCTACACATCTCGCACCTATGCACACACACCCCACCCACACAATCTCCCAAAACCCACCCACACAGCTAGTACCCAGCAACACACACATCTCCACCCAAACCTCTCTCCCCACCCACATATACATCACCACCCATCCCCCAACCAACACACTCATCCACCCACACATCCCCCACCAACCCACACACCTCAAATCACCCATCCCCCAACCATGCATCCCTCAACCACAGCACCAACACCCACACACATATTCCCAACCCACCCACACACAAACCCCTGACCCATTCACAAATTCCCAACCCACTCATACACATCCTCACCCACACACACATCACTCACACATGCATCCCCCACACATGCATCCTCTATCCACACATCCTCCCATCCACACACATCTCCCACCCCCACACACCCCGCCACCCACACATACACGCCCACCCACCCCCTCATTCCATCCACATACATATCACCACCCACACTCCTATCCACCACCCCCACCACACACCCCCACCCATACACACAACCCCACACCCATCCCTCATGCCAACTATACACACCCCACACACACCCACACATCCACACACACATTCCCACCCACCAACACCCACAAATCCCACTACCCACCAACACCCACACACAATCACCCAGCCCCTAATAAACATACCCTTACACAGATCACCACCCAAAACACACATCCCCCACCTATACGTCCCTCATCCATGTCCCAGGGGGCTGCGTGGTCTCGAGGTATGGTGTCCACCTCGAGTGCTGGAGGTCCCAGGTTCAAGCCCCGGTGAGGACCGGGATTTATTTCACGTGGACTTCTAGTAATAAAATTTCCCCTGGTCTCAGGGTAGTGAGATCGGACGCCCGTGTGTATTGTTGCGCACGTAAAAAATCCCTTGGCCGTTGGAGATCGAAAAAGAGTAGCCTAACAGCGCTGCCCGGGCAAAATTTCGAGTTAAACATCTACCCAAAGTATTTCAGGATCCTCACTGGTGTTACTGAGTTCGTGCACTGAGCAGTTTTTCCAGACTCAGGTTTGAGTTAGGAGGAGAACGGATCACTTATGGGTTACACCCGTGTGCCGTGATGTTGATGCATCGACTAAATTAAACTAAACTAAACCCTCATCCACACAACATCTTCACCCACACGAACATCCCCCCAACAGACATCCCCACACTTCTCCCACCCACCCATATCTCCCCACCCACACACACATCCCCCCACCCACCCACACACACACACATACACACACATCCCCAAATGGAAAAACAATTTCTTTAAATGAAAACAATATGTTATACATTGTGTAACGAAGAAAAGGTCATGCAATTCAATAAAGAATATAATTCCTGGAATTGACATCATCATCATCAAGTGCCGTGCCGGCTGGCGTAGGCGTTCATGTCTCTCCACAGATCTCGGTCTTTGGTGTTCTGGATCAACTCTGCTGATTATATTCCTCCATGTCACCGTCTCAATCCGTCCAGCATCATTTCTCTTGGTCTGCCTCTGCCTCTCTTCCCCTCGATCTTTCAAGTTGTCACGATGTTCTCCAATGCCTCTCTTCTCATCACATGACCAAAGAAAGCTGTTTGTCTCTTTCTTATTGTTGTATATAGTGTTCTAGTTTCATTATCCTCTTTCAGGAAATCGTTGTTATTTACTCTGGCAGTCCAAGGATTTCGCAACATTCGTCTTAAAAACCACATCTCTGTTGCTTCTAAGTTCTTCCTAATTTGTTCATTTACATTCCAAGATTCGCTGCCATACAGCAAAACTGGTTCTATATAGCATTTTAGCACTCTCTTTCTTACATTCATTGATAGCGACTTATTGCATAAGATACTCTTCATTTTCTGAAATGCGGCTTTTGCCTGCCCTATTCTGCTCTTAATCTCTGTTGTACATCTTCCATCTGATGTTATAAGTGCCCCTAGGTATTTAAAATTATCCACTTGGTTAAGAATTGTCCCTTCTATTTCTATGTCACATTTTGGTGTCCCCATTTTCTTTGATATCACCATTGTTACTGTTTTCTTGATATTCAAGGAGAATCCTTTCTGTGCACTCTCTGTTACTACAATGTCCAACAATTGTTGTAGGTCTGTTGCACTATCCGCCACTAATACTGTGTCATCTGCATAGCGTATATTGTTTACATTATATCCTCCGATTAGTATTCCTGGCTTCTCTTTGATCTCTCTCATTAATTGACATCAACATGATGAAATACGGAAGAGGGTCACAGTGAAAGATGTGTGCATAGCTTAAACTTAAACTTTGACTTATCCTTCAAAGAGCCATTGCAAATACTCTGAATGTAACATTGTATAAAAGATCAATATATGGTTGGGGTTAATCGAAATGTCCTGCAATGGACACGCAAACATTTGTACTGTGTTATTGCAGCTTCATTCATAAAAACATTAATTGCTGTGTTACTGCAGCTCCATGCATAAATACACTAATTACTGTGTTACTGCAGCTCCATTTATAAATATACCAATTACTGTGTAATTGTAGCTCCATTTATAAATGTACGAGGGAATAAACAGGCTGATAGGCTAGCAGGAAATGCACCTCTTGGTGGTAGTTTGCCTATGGACAAGGGAAAGGCGGTCGTGGGCTTGTGGGACTAAGTGGAGAAGGCGGAGGAACAGATTGAGAACCCATATGTGGAAAGAATGAGATTGCGAGGGATCGGCAGGGGTTCTGGAAGAATATCAAAACTGAGAGGGAAGACCAGGATAACTTTTAATCAGAGTGGTGGGAACAATTAGTAGTATGAATCTTCGCTGGCTGTTGAACGAGGGGACGGAGCACGCATGGGAATGTCCTGAGTGCAGTGATGTCGGTTCTTAACTCAACTCAACAACTCAACTTATAAATGTACTAATTACTGTGTAACTGAAGCCCCATTCTTAAATACACTACTTACTGTGTTACTGCAACTCCAGTTATAAATATACCAATTACTGTGTAACTGCAGCTCCATTTATAAATACACCAATTACTATGTAACTGCAGCTCCATTAATAAATACCCTAATTACTATTTAACTGCAGCTCCATTCACAAATACACTAATTACTATGTAACTACAGCTCCATTCTTTAAGTACACATCGATAAGACAAAAAGATAAAAAGCCAAACACAAACCTTAAAGTCATGATTTGCACCAAAGTAGATTGGCACAAACGCCAGCCAGACAATACACGTACTGTACATTGTAAAGGCGATATATTTGGCTTCATTAAAATTCTGTGGTATCTTCCGCGTCTTGAAGGCATACACCGTGCACAGTATGATGAGGAAGATGTTGTAGAAGAGGGAAACGATGGTGGCTATTTGGCTGGACCTGCATCTTAGTACCAGCGTGTCCTTCTCGTGAAGAACCAACACCGCATTGGGCTTCTCGAAGCCCAGCCAGGTAAACGCCCCTGCAATCTGACATAATCGGGATACAATGGGGAATTAACTGGTTGTAAACCAAACAACAACAAATGTAAAAATGACAACAACAAAGCCTTAAGGTGGATTTGATACATAGTTAAAAGTTAGTTGCATGTTCTTTACAGGATGTTACAATCAACTTCAGCATTAATTGTCTGTTTGTGATTTACAAGCCAATGTTAGTTCAGTACTTTGCCGTTACTTTCTGAACGGCTGAGGCTTCGTACCAGTGAAATCAATGCAAAGCGGTCTGCTTCCAAATCGCCCACAGCTGGTTTCTAAACCCCGAGTCGGTATGACGAGGGAGTTATGAAACTGCGCGTCTCACTATCCTTTAATACACGGCGCAGTTATGGGCATACAATACTGGTCCCGTATTTTCATAGATCAACCAGCTCTAGGGATGCTGTATTATCACTCCAGTTACCTGCCCTTCCCAAGACATTTTCTGGTATTCATTTTAGGCTGAGTCGACGTGGCAGCATAGTTCAGTGTAAAAAATATGCCTCGATGCGAATTCGAACCGATGACTATCATCATCATCATCATCATCATCACCATCATCATCATCATCAACATCATCATCATCATTCACTTTTCCGGTCAAGCCGTGTTTTTTTTTCTTTTCCCCCCGCGTTTCCATCCTGTTTCAGGATATTGCGGTCAACACCAGCATCTTTCAGCTGTATGTTGATTCCTAGGCTAGATTACCTTGTGGGGAGGAATAATTGACGCTCCGGTGTCCGATGGGTGGCACTGGCATACTAGTCCCTGAACTTACTCGACTCCCCAACATAAATGTTAAGTTAATTGCATATCCTTTACAGGAAGTCGCAGTCAACCCCAGCATTTTGAGTTCTTTGCGATTTATTGGCAAGTTTACGTTCAGTAGTTTGCCATTGCTTTCTGAACGACAAGCACCCATACCATTTCGTAAAAAAACCAATGCAAGGCGGTCTGCTGCCAAATCGCCCGCAGCTGGGTTTCGAACGAGGGTATGCGGCATTACGAACTGTGTCCGTATCCTCTTCGCAACGGAACCTCCCAAAATAAATGACTCGAAGGAAATAGTAACTGAAGTAAAACTAACGGAGCAATGAATGATACAACACACATGACGCTAAATGTCAGATAAATTAACGCCTTGATATTTTCTATTTTAACTCTTCCTTCTATGATGATTAAAGGTTGGTGGAACTGTGGTAAAGCTGTGGAAATGTAAACAATATAAAATGACACAAAGTAATGCAGATTTACAGAACAGAATTACGAAACATACAGGACGTTGCGGCGATTAGCCTTCATCTGAAAACAAATACAAACACAAAATACAACATATAGGCACGGAGAAGACTCTCCAGTGACTACATTAAGGCAAAAGGACGGGTGACAATTGACAAGCTTTAGGGGAAAAAAACCAGGGGAAAGCAGAGAAGTAAACATCTAGATGGCTTAACCAACTGGCACGTTCGAGATAAGTACACGGAGCTGATTCACGACTCGCGTGATCGCGTGATATGACGAAGGATGACCGCCTAATAATAACGGTATGGCACATGATGATGATGCATTTCGAACTCATCATATTAGAATCGCTGATAGTCACCATTTCCTTTCCATTTCTGTGATAATTCTTGAGAAATAGTATGTGAACAAATACATTTCCTACGGGTTTGCTACATACAACAATAAGAAAGAGATAACTTGCTTTGGTAATGACATGAGAAGAGATGCATTGTAGAACATCGTGACAACTGGAAAGCCCAAGAGGAAGAGAAGCAGAGGCGGACCAAGAGAAATGTTGCTGATGGATTGAGCCGGTTGCATGGAAGAAGTATCTTCAGCATAGTTCAACCAGAAAACCAAAGACCGAGATCTGTGGAGAGTCATGAACGCCTACGCCAGCCGGTATGACAGTTGGTGATGATGATGGCGGGTTTGCTGGATCTGTCGCAGGTTCATCCTTATATGAATACTCCGATGTTAGAACACACACTTATTTAATTCCCAAGATGCCTCTGAAATCGGAGTGGGTTCGCCTGATGGCGAGGGACACTAGTAATAGGGAACGCTAATCCATACGCAAATATCAGTCCAGTGCACTAGATGCAGTAGCACTTGTTTGGACTACGTTTGACACAAAAGAGAGAGAGAGAAACAAAAATTATAAGAACACAGCAGACAAACAATATGAATATGACAATAGCATATGTACACAGTAAACGCAATGGCAAACTACTGAACGTAAACTTGCCAAGACATCGATAACAGCAGTAAGATGCTAGTGTTGACAGCGATGTCCTGTAAAACGGATATGCAAGAAAAGAAAAGAAAAACGCCATTAAAATTATGTTAAGGCAACATACCTGAACGGAGACAAGGGCGGAACAGATGAGTATCTGCGACTTTGGACTGGTGTAACTAGGTCTCTTAACCATGGCTTTGATCCCCACCGAAAATATCCTTAAACACAGAATGTGGAGAAATGGTACAATGTTAATATCTTCATAATAAGACAACGTAAATCAAACTTCCCACATAATGAATATAACGTGTTGGCTTCTATTAACTGTACACTGCGGTTATTGTCGGTAGCATGAGGTATGTGCGCTGTGCTCAGATTCTGTTAATGTGATTTATGAGTGGAGATTGAGCGCCCGTTGAGGTATACATGTGTGATGACGATGATCCTTTCTTGTTCTTGTTCGTCTTCTTCCTAGTTCTTATCCTCCTTCTGTTCCTAAGTTCTTCTTCTTATTCTCCATCCCCATCCCCTCCCCTTCTCCTTCTTCTTCTTCTTCTTCTTCTTCTTCTTCTTCTTCTTCTTCTTCTTTTTCCTCTTCTTCCGTTTATCTCCCAATGGAGTATAGCGCCTCAATAATTCACGAAAAGCCCTTTGTGGACTAGTTCACGATTGGTTGGATTTTGCAGCCCTCTTCTCTACATGATCAGGTAGTCAGTCTCACCACGGCCCTCATTGGTCTCCTTCTACGACATGCTTGGGAGGTCGCAGGGTTAATATTCTTTGCTTCCCTAACTGAGCAGGTAGCACATGGGCCACTATGATCCATCCCAACACTAATGATAAGTCTTGCTGCGTCTATGTCTTGCAGGCAAAACTCTCTTAAAGAATGGACAAAAGGTGTCTTGCCTGACTGTTCTGGTCCAGTGGCCAGAGTTGTGTGCTGTTATTTTCATCTGAAAATTCACGGCTATGTTTGTTCATCTCAAATACATTTGCATATTTTTAACATCCTAGTAGACTTACATATTCTGCTAAATTAACCCTGATAGGCTAACACTTAATGTTAAATCACCTCGAATAAACTCACACTTGCGGTTAAATCACCATTGATAGATTATCACTGTTTTGTTCAATCAATGCAGATAGTCTCACACATATTGTTACAGTGCAACTGGTAGACTCACACCTATTGTTAAATTATCTCTAATAAATTCACACTGTTAAATCAATATTCCCTCCAGCGGGAATCAATACGGTTGTGGTTGCAACTATATAACTCTGCTGCCTTCCCTCCATATATTCATATCTAACTGTTCACCCACCTTTGACCACACATATTCTATCTGGCACTTTGGCAGCCGAACTGTACTCAACCTTTGTAGTGTAAGAGCACAATCAAACCCGTACTGAACCCCACTTTCGTGCTTTCTTGACAACAGAGGAGTTAGTTCAGTTTATCATTTTGTGATTGGTTTTTCTCCTTTATATCTGTTTGTGTTGTCCTATCCTTGAAAAAGATTATTAGGATGGAAACGTCGATTGTATACTGTGTCCTATAATACTTATCTTTTTATTTTATTACTTTATTATTTTATATTTGTTGATTACTTCTTGTCTTGGATAATTTTCACCACGGTTTCACCACCTGTATGGAGTCCATTGTAAGGTATGTACATTGTGTCTGTGTTTAGTATGTCTCTTCTTGTCGCAGGAGATAAATATACCTAATATATACCTAATTGCCGGCTTCATGGCCTAGAGGTTAGCGACTTTTCTCCGTAATCTCGTATACTCTAGTAAGTAACGTCACGACGGTGAGAATCAGCAGTGGTTCGAATCGCGTCGGTAACTTACGGGGTATGTGAGCCGGCCGCACAGAAAGCAATGGCAAACTACTGAGCCTAATATTGCCAAGAAATCAACAATCAGCTGAAAGATGCTGATATTGACAGCGATGTACTGTAAAGGATATTCATACATTATTTTTTATATATCTAATTGTTATATCCTGCTGCAGACGCGGCTTCTTTTGTTCACTGTTAAATCAGCCCTGGTAGACTCACGCACACCTCTGATGTACTAATTTGTTTACTTAATCATCTCATAGACTCACACGTCTAGTTAAATCACCTCTGATGGAATCACACGTTTAGTTAAATCAACTCTGATGGAATCACACGTTTAGTTAAATCACCTATGATATACTCATTTGTTTAATTAAATCGTCTCTGGCAGACTCACACATTTAGTTAAATCTCATCTGATAGACTCACATGTTTAGTTAAATCACTTCTGACAGACTCACTCGTTTAATTAAATCACCTCTCATAGACGCACACGTTTAGTTAAATCACCTCTGACACACTCGTACGTTTATTTAAATCACCTATGACAGACTCACACGTTTAGTTAAATCAACCCTCATAGATTCACGCGTTTAGTTAAAACTTTAAAACACCTTTGACAGACTTATGTTTTGTTAATTCATCACAACCAGATCCACACTTCTTGTTACTTCACCTAAGATTAAGAATCATTCGCGCTTTCAAATACTTGTTTTCTGAAGACTGGACTATTTATTTAATAAACACTTTCGCAAAGTGAAATATAAACAAATATGATAATTCACAAATAGCGGGCGACAATAAAGTTTATATTCTGCGTAGTAAAACCGCGGTTCTCTCCCTTGCACCTTCTTCAATGTGTGCACTCTGGCCAGTAGGTTAGTGATACGGAATACACGTTTACAGACACGAGCTTAAATCTTCTTCCTCTTCTTCTCCCACTCCTTCTTCTTCTACTACTTCTTTTTTCGTCTTCCTCTTCATTTTCTTCTGGCTAGCTGGCTTTGAAGAATAAAACGTCTTCAGGCCCTGTTCAGCTATCGGTATGTCGACGTGTTATGAGCTGAGTCAAGAAGTGACATTATTGCACTGGGACCATTCCAATAAGCACTCAGTCCGCATCTTCAACAGTCAGCGAAGAGTTCCAATACTAATGATGCCCGTTGTAATCCGATTATCTGTCCGTCTTGCTTTACCTCTGAGTGACGACTGCCGACCATAGCCTCTGACCACCCTATATTGCTGCATTCTCTCTAGACCATACAGTCTATCTATACTTCTGCATTATTCACTTGCTTCCAGCAGGACTTCACAACATTTGTCTTATCACGCATCAAATCATCCTTTAAAGACACGGAACCAACCAATCTGTCTGCCTCTACATTTCCAACCACATCAGAGTGTCCTGGAAAGATCCAGCGAATGCTCACAACCCGCGACCTCTTAATTGACGCACACCATTTTGTATGAAGCATGCCAGTCTTCACCTTTGTCAGCATGCACTGTGAATCAGTTACAATCACAACTTTGTTCTCCAAACAGCGGAAGGCTGCAGTAACTGCCTCCACCCTCATTCTCAGAATCCAGGTTGTGGTGTCAAATGCCAAATATGGTTTGCTAAATATTGGCCATTTGCTTTTGCTATGAATCCCAGGCATATTTTTGCTTCTTAACACAGAACCATGGGTATAGATAATCACATTGCCAGGACGAGAGTAGTCATGAATTAATTGCTGAATTTCTACTTCCATAGCGCCACCTGGTCACTCCCGACACTCACGGCCTAACGCGATTGTAACCTCACTCAAGTCTGAATTTCTATTTGGGCGCTCTGACTAAGTTCTTGCATCTGCGAATCTTCTCAAGTGTGCACACTTCTCTGATGGTATCTTCTGCCTGAGTCATCCATGTTTTCCTCTTAACAACCTGTGGCCCATGACTACTTCCAGGGAAACATACAGGAGCTGTTCCTTATCCGCAGCCACCTTGAGGTATGACCTTGCCAACAACACCCTGAGTCTGTCTGCAATGGTCGGCAGGGCCAGGATATATCGCATGCACACTATTGGGGTGTCCCTTGTATGTGCTATAGACACCCTCATGACTTCATTCCGTAAGCGCTCAAGTTTTACTAGCTAACCCTTTGAGAGAGTGAGCATTCCTAGTCCATACACTATCACTGAAATGATCAAGTACTGAAAACGTGTGAATAGCATTTTCTGTCCTTTGCTGCCATACTCTTCAGTGCATGAGCCCCATCTGACACTTTGTAACCACCACTTCAACATGATCCCCTATCGAAAGTGATTCCCAGATACTTCAGTCTGCTTTCTCTATTCACATTTCTGCCATTAATTGTGTGCTTGGGAGGTCAGCTTTAACAATAATATTGTCCCTGGGGGAGCTGCGTGGTCTCGAGGTATGGTGTCCACCTCGAGTGCTGGAAGTCCCGGGTTCAAGCCCCGGTGATTACCGGGATATTTTCAAGTGGACTTCTAGTAATAAAATTTCCCCTGGTCTCTGGGTAGTGAGATCAGACGCCCGTATGTATTGTTGCGCACGTAAACAATCCCTTGGCAGTTGGAAATCGACAAAGAGTAGCCTAACGGCGCTGCCCGGGCAAAATTTCGAGTTAAAAATCTACACAAAGTATTTCAGGATCCTCGCCGGTGCTACGGAGTTCGTGCACTGAGCTGAGTTTCTCCAGACTCAGGTTTGAGCCAGAAGGAGAACGGAGCACTTATGGGTTACACCCGTGTGCTGTGATGTTGATCCATCGACTAAACTAAACTAAACTAATAATATTGTCCAGAGAGCACATCAAGACTGACGCCTTTTCTGGGTTAATGACAGCATTCATCTCCGTACACCAATCCATCACTTTGTGCATTATCGCCTGCAGCCCCGGAGCTGTTTATTTCTGTCCTCCCCTGCCTGTATGCGAGAGCATCATCTGCAAATGTGAGTAATTTACCAGTCCCTGGTGCTTTGAGGCTCGCAGTCTTGCTCGTATACACATTGAAAAGCACAGGTGAAATTGCTGACCCTGTGTAGTCCGAGGGCTATATTACATGGCGCAGAGGTTCATGTATCCAGTCTGAGAGCCACTCAATGAGAATACAAAACAGCTCCAATCCAGTTCACCAGCAAAGAACAGTCCCTCTTGTCCTTAAGAGCGTACATCAAAACAAAATATCATATCTGACTCTGTTGTACCATGACTGAGATCGAGTGCTACTACCGCCGTCTACTGTTTGTTTTAGAACCCTGCTTGAACATTATAGGCAACATTGGCTGCATTTGACCAAGTATCTTTCCCTGGCCGGTAACTTCCCAAACTTGTCTAAATATGCATGAAGCTTAACAGCAACGATCTTCTCAAATACCTTGCCAAAAAGTGTTTTGTTGGGTGATAATCCTAAACTAATTTAGCTTTAAATTATATTTGCCTGGTTTAGGACGTGATTTTAAATAGCTATGCACCCAATCCTGGTGTACTGATGACGGTCTGATGCTCACGTTAAAGCAAGCAGCATCTCCTAAGTTCTCCATCACTCATATGAGTCATATCCCCCATTTGGCCCTGATGCGGTGTCTTTTGCTTTTTTCGATACCTTTTTGCTATCTTCCGGCTGTATGATATCTTCACGGTAGATATCTTTAATGGTACCCAATAGATCTTCTCTAATTGAGTCTCGGATGCCCAATGTTTTATCTTCTCCAATCTCATTAGTAAAGTGGTCCAATTTCGCTTTTGTGGCCTCTTCTGCTCAGCGCTTTAATTCCACTACCCTTTCACTCTTATCTTTCGACACCCTCTCCATTTCCTCTCGTGATATTTGGGTTGTTGCTGCACTTTTTGTAACTGTATAAATACCGCTCTCTTCGATCTCCATGCCCGATCTACCCCGGAGGTACCTATGAGGGAGGAGGCGCGTTACTTCTCCTTTGATATGGGGATACCCCGCTCCTCTACCCCATGTTATACAACGTGTTATAAAAACACATAGAGACATGCATACACAGGAAGACAGTCAGATGTGAATACCTGTAAATTCTGTTTGTTTTTGTCAAAATGGCGGCATAAACAAAGCATAGCGATACGCCAAGTCCCAGCCGTCTTATTGCGCATGTCAATAGTGATGGACGCGCTAACATGGCAACGGAAGTGCAGTAAGAAAGTGCGATGCCGAAGAGAAGGATGTAACACAGCTCACGTCCCGACGCCATGATGATTGGCGTGCTGTTAAATGCAACAAACACTCCGAAGACGAAGATTGTGCACAGAACTGGAAAATACAAAATAAATATAATCAATATAATGATAATGATATTTAATGTACGATGATATATGATGATGATAGTTCGTGCTTTGTGCGACGCTTTCCGCGCTGCGGAAAGAGACAGAGCCATATGGGATAACACCTGGTGCAATGAAGTCGACCCTGTCGACTTTTAATAATAATGATAATAATGATGATGATGATGATAATAATAATAATAATAATAATAATAATTATTATTATTATTATACATCGTAAGTCTTCTTCCTATGATACATGATGTGTGCTGATGGTGATCATGTCTGTCCACAGCCTTCTGTCTCTTAAGTACACAGTATGTATTACAGAATATATACTACAGGCTGTCCTTTGTGCACCTGGATAGCTTCATTCTGTATGCGCTTTAGTTTCACTAATTGACACTTAGCCAGTTTGAACATTTCCAATCTATACTCAATTACTGATAGAATCAGATGTTAATAGAGTGTTGACATTCTTTTTATTGGGGGGGGGGGGGGGGGGGGGGGGGGGGGGGTGCTGAGTGGTCTTGAGGTATGCTGTCCGCAACGAGTGCTGGAGGTCCCGGGTTCAAGTCCCGGATTCAAGCCCTGGTGAGGAACGAGATTTTTTCACATGGACTTCTAGTAATAAAATTTCCCCTGGTCTCTGGGTAGTGAGATCGGACCTCCGTGTGTATTGTTGCGCACGTAAAATATTCCTTGCCAGTTGGAGATCGAAAAAGAGTAGCCTAACGGCACTGCCCGGGCAAAATTTCGAGTTAAAAATCTACCCAAAGTATTTCAGGATCCTCGCCGGTGCTACGGAGTTCGTGCATTGAGCTGAGTTTCTCCGGACTCAGGTTTGAGTTCGGATGAGAACGGAGCACTTATGGGTTACACCCGTGTGCCGTGATGTTGATCCATCGACTAAACTAAACTAAACTAAACTGATATTCTTTCTTTATGATAATTGTTGTCATGATCTTCAGCGCACGAGAAAAGGTGTACCTTCTTACATATCACAACAAGTCCTTCCGCATGATCCTTGACCGACAGGCTTCTGTCGAAGGTGATTCCCAGGAATCCCAGTCTACTTTCCCTGTTAACATTTTAGCCATGCAATGTGAGACCTGAGGTGCGGCTAGCTGAGTGGCTAAGAATGCAGGGTTCTCTTTCGAGAGATCCGGTACCGAACCCTCTGTGAGGTATATAATTATTTTTCTGTCAGGGGCAAAAATCCAATCCTAACCTGTACAGTTTGCAGCGATTGCACATTAATTCCTCAGGCTCATGACCCCCATGTCCTACACCGCTTGGTAATAGATAATAGGCGGTAGATGACAGTATGAGACCTGGGATGACGGCCTTAACAATTCCTATTGTTCAGAGAGCACGAGAACACAGACGCTTTATCTGGGTTAATGACACTACCAACCACTCAACACCAGTCGAGAACACAGACGCTTTATCTGGGTTATTGACATTACCAACCACTCAACACCAGTCGATCAATTTGTTTACCGTCCCCTGCAACTCCTACAACTGTTTTATTTGTGTCCTGTCTCTCGCTTGCCAAGAACACCATCTGCAAGTGTCAGTATCCTTTTAATCCTTGGTGCTTCAATGCTTGCAATCCCGCTTGCGTAAACATTGAAGTACAGGCAAGATTGCAGAGCCCCATGGTAATCTGAGGGTAGTAATGCACGCCTGCGAGGTCTATGAACCTGTGGTAATCTGAGGGTAGTAATGCACGCCTGCGAGGTCTATGAACCTGTGGTAATCTGAGGGTAGTAAATGCACGCCTGCGAGGTCTATAAACCTAGGCGGAGAGTAGCACAACGAGAGTGCAGAGTAGCTGCTATCCAATTCATCTCTCAGGGACCAACACCCATCTCCATAAAAGTGTGAATTAAGAGATCACATCTGATTCTGTTATAAACGTCCTCAAGATCCAGTCCTGCTGTCATTGTTTCCTGTCTATTCTGGAACGTCTCATAAATATCAGAAGCAAATGTTGCTGCGTTTGACCAGATAAACAAGAATACTAACTTTCTAAAATTAAATGTTTTCTCGACAAAGACACAAGAAAATATTGTTCACTCTCACAGACACTCATTATTTATTGGCAAAATGTGGGATGTCGCGTTTCGTGAGCGCCACCCAACATTCTGCGCAACAGAAAGCAGGTAGTACTGTCTCCTGTCATATGATAGCTCAGTTATATCTGATTAAGACCGACAGTTGGCGCTAATAGAAAGCAGGTAGTACCATCTACTGTTATATAATAGCTCAGTCATATCAAACTAAGAGCCAATATTCGGCGCTAACAGAAAGCAGGTAGTACAGTCTACTGTCATACGGTAGCTCAGTCATATCTAAGACCTGACTTTGGATAAACACAGACCTAAAATAAATGCTTATGGCGCATATTATAAGTACAGACGACTCACCTCCTGCCACCGAGAACACCACGGGCAGGACGAACCATAAGCTGGAAGGTACCAGAATCACTATCGGCAGCCGTTCGCACCCAGTCAAGCTGGCATTGGGACGGGAATCACTTTGGCACTTCAAGCATTTGGACTGGTCAGGTGACATATATTCATTTTCCTGTTTGAATTAAAGGGGGAAAACTGTTTAGGAAGGGAAATAATAGATGCACAATTGTCTAATTTGCTAAATTGTAAATGCCCTAGTCTTTTAATATATCAGATGCTAGAAGTTAACAAAATGTAAAAGGAAGGTCAATTTAGCAAAATTTGAAAGAAAGGTTAAGTGTTAATACCGGACAGTTATAGATAATAGATTAAAGTAATAAAATGACTAAACACAAGTGTGATATGTAATTGGGCTTTAAATTTACACAATAATTCGTTTAATCACATTTATGAACTTCATTTCGGATTCATATTCGTAAAGTGGCCTTTTGGCTAAGATCAAAGGGTGAGTCATATTAAGTAATCGGCCCTTTGGCTAAAATGATCACGTAACACAGAGACGTGGGGACCTAATGGAGCGGCTCCAGCCCCTCTGGGAACCACGAAACCTTATTAAAAGGAAAGAAAATGGGATCAAAGTGTAGATTTATCTGCACAAGGTACAGAATCGATCTTTTATACTGCAAATTGGAATCACCAAAACACTGTCGGGACGGGTCTTAGTGGACCACAGTGGGCCGAAAGGCTAAAATAGACTTAGAAGGCCTTGATAAAAAGGTATTAATGTATGACAGGAGATGAGCCCTAATGTTGTTCACTTCTGACGATCAACATGATAGGGATAATGGTTCGCCACGATCAGATCCCAATTATGCCACATGGCCACGTAATTCGGGAATTCATCTATTTGTCTTTCCAGTGCTCTTTCACCAACAAACTTGAGAGTTGTCACCATATTTTCCAGCTTATTTATCCTCGTTACGTGTGCACAATTTGTAGACCTTATTTTCACGACTAATTTTTCGAATAAATTTAAGGTTATCATATTTTGTTGGTAGGACTTGTTCATTGGTATTTGTGTCCGCCCATGGTATTCTTTGCATTTGCCTTATATAAACCATATTTCCACTAGATTCAAATGGCAAGGCAGCCAACACATTGGATATGCTACTTATGATGGGAATATAGCATAACATCACTTTCAGAACAGGACAATGAATAACTCCCTGTTATTTTGAATGTATGTGAATCATGGACAATGATAATGAAATGGCGAAGGCACGTGAAGCTGGTGCGAAGTGTTTTTATTAGGAGAATTTTGATAATTCCGTGAACACAGAAGAAAATATAATATATTGAGAATCACGGGTTTACAAGATTGCACAAACAATAAGGACAAGACAAAGGCAATTTAAAAAAAATGTACAGTGCAAACCGCTTAATGTGATCTCGGATGTGGCTGTAGCATAACGCTAACCACCATTATTCATTTACCAACACCTGCCGCAAAAAGAGGAAACAACATTAAAAGAAATTGACTTCACAACCGCAAACGGAGACTAGGACTTAAAACTTAACATCGAAACTGGAACTGCATAAGTGACAGATGACGTGGATTCTTAGAAAGATTTCATCAGACCAGAGCTTAGAAGACCTATTGGACGAAACAGACACGTGACACGGCTTTCGCGCCAACGCCGGTATAGATTATGATAAGCAGCGCACTCTTGCGAAAACATGCCTGGCGAATAGACGTCAGAAATTGTGTGACCAAATTTTCAAATAGAGGAGGCAGAATGTCTGGATCCCAGGTAAGCTTGTTAGTCCCGAGATTAGACTAAGAACCCGATGTATCAGGTATCAAGTAATGGTAACCCGTGTTTGTAATGTCAATTGAAATGTATTATTATTAATTAAAACCTCTGAAATGTAAAAATGCTCGACTGTAGATTCTAACGACGCAGAGCCGTTCCCGGGCAAAATGACTCTCTAATATTCTCTTAGATGAAACTGCAATCTCTGATATTCTTAGAGATAATTATTAACTTTAAGAAGTGCATTATACTACTACATTCTATTCTAAACAACTGTGAGAAGTGATGATTCTAAAGCAATCTTGTGCATTTCACCAGAAACACTGATAAAAGATGCTATCACTACCTACAGCTGAAATGACAGTTCGTGTACTAGAATAAGTGCCTTGTTCTAAAACAGACTTATCTATGCCTATTTACAATCTAGAAAGCTGAAAGAGAAATCAATCTTTCCTTTCTCCTTCATCTATTGAATCAATAGGGTTTGATGGAACTAATATTTATATTTATGTCAAATTTAATTAGATAAGGGCACACATGAATTGCTTTACATGAGAAAGTTGTGCTTCGCGGAACACCATCACACGAAGTGGACTTAACTCATTACTCAACATAACTTAAAACCCAACACCACTCAACACCACTCAACACCACACAACCCAACACTCAACATCACAACAACAACAGATAATGGGAGAGAGTTATTAGACACAAGAAGAAGAAGAAGTTAATTGGGAAAACACAGAGAATTATTTATACACGCGATAAACACCACTGAGTGGAAGAAATGTTATAAATGTATGTCATTTATTTACATGCATCTTGACATATTCTCACTCTTGTCACTGTCTTACTGTACACGTTCACGGACCCCAGGTCAAATGAGAACTTACATACAGCAGGTACCAACTGAGACAAGGCGTACACAGTGTGATAAACTCTGACCACCCCAAATTAACCCAACACTAGCTTAGAGAGAAAAGGAGGGGAGGGGAACTAGTTCCTACTTCAGGAATTTAGGTTTCTTTTACCTACTTTTAAAAGATTGTATTGGTAGGAATGTATATATTTATGTGAATATTCATCAGTGATCTTGGTGGCTACATACCAACAACCACCCAACACATCAGCAAACTAACCACCTAAATCAGACCTGAAAGAGGGAAGCCGAGAGAAAGAGATGAACCACAAGTGAGATGGAAGATGACTTGGCCATTAGCAGAGTATGGGGAGGCCTTCAGTGGAGCTATACGGGCAGACCTGAAGTGGATCCATCAGTCAATGGACCCTGGCTTACCTAATCTTCCAGTCACCAGGTTACATTTTTCCTTGGTACACACCACACCCAATTTCAGGAAACTGATATTTAATTGTTGATTCATCACCATTCACACTTAATATGTACAACATCAAAATGTTTACTATGTTTCACACTTGTTGACATCTCATATATTGATGCTTGTATTGATGGTCTGGGACAATGGTCCAATGTGCAACTTTTCTATTATTTTGTGTAAATCACAATAGAAATGTATGTACTGACCAGAAGGCTCAGGCCCAGTCAATAAATGATTAACATGAATTGACCTTCTGTTAATTTATCAGTTCAAACCTATCTGTGAGTCAACAACTTCTTTGTACATCATGTTGTCAGAATCTAATGTGATTGATTATGTGTTTGATTGTTTAAAAATAAATTAACTCATAATGACTTACTAAAATGGGGGAGAGAAGACTCTAGATCTATCAACTGCTCAATATCCATGTTTTCTTCATCTAAATCAGGCTGAGAAAATTCTCCAGACTTTCCTCAGATTTGATAAACTAAAAGGGGGCTCCAGAGCTAAAGAATCCTTGGAGAAGGGGCAGATTCCCAGTTAGTAATTACCATTCTCACCAGGGCCATAATCTATATCTCCTAGACATACTTAATAGAACGAGGCCTGCAGATAACTCAAGGTTCATATTCTGGGGTTATTGAAGATAGAAGAGGATGGGGTTCTACTTCTTTTGTTAGAGATGGGGCATGAACTACAGTGATCTCCCACTCCCTTCAAAAATATATGGCAGTGGCGAATTTATGTTGTGAAGAACGATATTTCAGTGTACGTTTTAAATGAATTACTATATGCTTGAACTCTTATAAGAGGAATTTATGATAAGAAGAACTATTTCTTGGGCCCCAGGTGAGTTCGCTTTATCAGGTCTGCACTGTATTCCCTTAGTACATTGAAATACAGAAGCCACACGCAATTGGTTGTGTGATTTATTGCCTAGCAGATTTCACTACATCTTGTCAGATGCATTGCTGGAGATTTATTTGTAATATATAGTGAATACATGAATTAAAGTGTGGGTGAAATAATAAATCATATTGTCACTGATATTGTTCGAATGTACCACATTTACTAAACCCAGGGTAATCACAGTGTCACAATGAAGTTCTTCTGTCTGCGTAAGCGATGTTTTAGACACCTAATTGCCAAGGCCTCGACATATTTGAGTAATCGATTGAGTAAAGGTAATTTATCAACACATTTGGAAAATATGAATGAAGTTCATGAAAACTAAAGACTAATGAAAAATACTGAGTATATAATCAGATCAGATTGAATAGAGAAATTATTCTGATGTGGAAAAAATACTACGCAAGAGAACGAATTGTATTTTCAAAGGGATAAGAATTATGTTTGCAGGTCTCTGACATTCTGCTCTTCTTGTCTTTCTCCTGGGAATCTCCATGCCGAAGTGGTTACGCTGCCTGTCTCGCGCTCCGAAGGTTTATTGTTCGATTCCGGGCCACATCTTTCGGTTTACGAGTGCAGATTCCCGAGGGTCGTAGCTGGAACTACGGAATTCGTGCTTTGTTCGACATATTGGCAGAAAACCCTGCAGAAGGAGACCAAGCCATATGAGATAAAACCCGGTGCAATGAAGTCGATCCTTGTGTCTTTTAAAAACCATTTTCTGTCTTCCTCCTTTCATACACTGATTCATTCATGCATCCGAAAGATGCAGAGAGAGACAGAGAATCATGAATCTGGACAGCTTGAATTACTTACTGGTCAACAAACAAAAACATAAGCAGCACCGACGCTTCAAAATCTCACGACAAATAGGATTGGATATTCATGATCGCCGATGCCTGCTCCAGGCGCCCAAAGAAAAATCAATGTGCACATGGAGTAAATACCTTACACGGAACGCACATCCAGCAACATTCACTGCTGGGAATCTTCGCGTAGCCGAACTGGCACGGATCGCTGCAGACCGAAGTTGGAGCTTGTAGAGAGCCGTTCTTCCACTTGAGCAGGCTGGAGTTCAGGTACAGTCTGTGAACATATACATGTGGGCAAGTCGTTATCTGGAAATATAATTTTCTTACCTAACAAATAACACAGATTAATAATAATACTACTACACGGGGATCTCCGTGGCGATATGGTTAAACCGCTTGCCTCACTCGCCTACAGCTGTGGGTTCGATTCTTGACTCAGTTCAAGAGTGCGGTTTTCTCGGAGACTCCTTGGTGGTTGTCTCCAAGCTACAATCAATAGTAAAATCTTCCTCGATGCGGATTCAAACTCATGATTACCAACCCGACAGGCAAGCTTCTAGCTAATACGCTACCGCGGCTCATCAATATTATAATAGTATTGTTAGTGAAATTGCTAATAGTACACAAAGTCATGATATGATGGACAATAAACAATACACATCTAATCCAGTAATGAATAATATTACCACGCCTACTGGTCAGATGGACTCGCACGCTGACTTCGTTCAGACAGCAATGGCAAACTACTGACCATTCGTGCCACCTGTGGCACTTTCAGACTGCGCTGCGGAAAATCATTCAACATTATGGGATAAAACCCGGTGGAATACAATCGATCCTCTGGTCTTTGAAACTGAAAACCTTAGACATTCTTAGGGCACATAAGGGAGTCTCCGTGGCGAAGTGGTCAAGCCGTCTGACTCGGGCTTCGAAGGTTGTGAGTTCGATTCCGGCCCGCGTCCTTCGGTTCATGAGTGCATTTTCCCCCGGAGACTCATGAGGATCGTCGCTGGAGCTACGGAGATAGTGCTTTGTGCGACGTTTTCGGCAGTTCACTGCGGAAAGAGACTGGGCCATATGGGATAAAACAAGGTGCAATAAAGTCGACTTTTAAGTGACTTTATTTTTAGGGCACATCAAAAGCAGAGATGTAGTCAACCCTAATATACGGAATGGGAACATGGACCGTGAGTAAAATATGCACCACAAAATTGAGGCTATTGAGTTTATTGGGGAAACTGACGACCGTTTTCAGTACAGACGTAATGGAGTGAGCGGTTGCTGAGAGGCTGCCGTGTTCGTGCCAGGCTCTCAAGGTATCATCAGAAAAAACTACCTGGAGGTTTCAAATGAAAATCTTCATTGTTGTTTGTTTGTGTTTGTTTGTTATTTGGTTGGGGGTGGAGGGGGGGGGGGGGGGGGGAGGTGGGGTGGGGGGGGTTTAATATATTCTGAAAAATGTCCAGAACAAATGTATCATTTCTCGATTTAGTCACCACTGCGTTCAATGCAAGTACTCCAGAGCCGATAAAGTACTTGGATTCCTGTAGAAAAAAAAAAAATTTCTCTTGGTCTCGTGTGTAATCGCTCATTCACCACCTGCTGCACCTCTTCATCGGTCCTAACAGTCTGTCCTCCTAATAACTCTCTGAGTTGTCCAAACAGATGGACATCACTTGCAGCTGGTTATGGCGAGTACGGGGGAGGTGGTACACACTGAAAGTGGAGGTCTTCGGTGGTTTCAACCGTTTCACGGGCAGTATGGGGTCGAGCATTGTCATACTGCACAAGGACACCTTTTCTCAGAAGTCCACGTCGTTTGGATTTGATTGCAGGTAGAAGATTATTCCTTAGAAGATCTGTATACGTATCACTGGTGACATATTTCCCTCTTGGTATGTAGTGCTCTAAAATAACGCCTCGTTCATTCCAAAAGAGAGTGAGCATAATCTTCCCTGCAGATTGTTGCGTACCAAACTTCTTTGTTTTCGGTGAGGAGGGATGGAGCATTTCCATGCTCGTTCTCTTCGTTTCAAGTTCGTGGTTTTGAACCCAGGTTTCATCTTCAGTAACAATTCTTGACAAAAAACCACCCGCTTAAAAGCATTGCATACGTTCTTGACAAGCATCAATGCCTCGGTGTTTCAATTCTGGAGTAATTTGCAGTGGCAACAACCTTGCAGACACTTTGCGGTACTGTAGCACATAATGGATGGTGTGGAGTGCTGAATGAAACTAGACCGATGTCAAGATGTGCGGTAATATGTGTTAAACGGCTGTTTTACTGTATGAGGACTTCAACGGCTGCAATCGACTCTGGGGTCGCTACATGGTGTCCGACCCCGTCATGAACAATCTTTCACAGAAGTCACTCCATTTTGAAACTTCCTACTCCGCTCATACACTTTCTGGATTGACAGACATGCATTACCATATTGGACCTTCATTCACGAATGAATAGTTAGTTAGTTAGTTAATCGACAGATCATCCTCATTGCATCGAACCATTCAGTCCATAAGTGCTCGGATCCCCTCCTCAGCAAATCCCGCAACGTATAGCGGCTAACGACGCCAGTTCTGTGTTGGTTTGTCAGTCTTCTTTGGCTTCCTGAGTAGTGTTCTTGTTTGGTCACCCCTCTTTTAATTTGCTGCTCTAGCAGTCTGGCCATTGTTGTAGATTCACAGTCATCACTTGGTTCTCGCAAAAGTCTTACTTCTCGTAGAGCATTCAGAATGTCAGCCTGGTCCATGGCGCGTCCGCCCTCCACAGTAGCCTCACCTGCGAGCTTGCCAGCCCGCTCATTTCCTTGTACTCCCGCATGCCCTGGCACGAAGATGAAACTAATCTTTGTCAGCCGAGACCGCTCCAGAGGCAGCAACCATTCTCTTCGGATCAACCCCTCCTCTATCCTCTTGATCATGTTCATTGAGTCGCTAAGGAAACAAGCCCTAGTGAATGTCTGTGTCTCGAGCCATGTTATTGCTTTACTTACTGCCATGACTTCCATGGTCAGGCTACTTGTGGTTTCAGTGAAAGCACCAGAGTCCTCCTTCACAATTCTCCCTCCGGCCCGAGCTGTAAAGGCCCATGACCTTCTCAAATGTCGGACGACCGACCCATCTGTGTAGATGACCGCGTCACTGTCTAGCGAATTCTCGAAAATCAACGCTTGTACTTCAGCCTCCACAGCAGCCGGATTTTCTTGTCTGCATTTCCTATCTAGTTGGATGCAAACTGAAAAGGATGTGCAGAAGTCTGTTGGCACTTGCACCCACTCCTCGCCAGGTTCTAAGTCCTCAAGTGAACACACCTGTTGTAGAATGTCTTCGGCTTGACCCATCCACGACCGTATTCACGAATGAATCTCTATAGGTTTCACCTCGTCATTGTTCAAACAACGAATAACAGAACGCTGTTCCTATTTAGTGAATGTCAAAAGTGAGGCGGCCATCTTTAAACGGTCCGTATGACGTCACCGTATTCGTCTGTACGTAGTGTCACGTGTTTAACACTCTTAACATCCTTAACAACAATACTGACAGGTTACAAAACAATGGCGTCGTTTTTTTTTTTTTTGGTATGTAATTTATATCGCACTTTTAAGGTTTCCATTTGAAGCTCCCTCGTACATACACTAAACACAGCATATAATCACGGAGAAGCCACAACAGTGTCTACATTAAGACATAAGAACGGGAAAAGAAAGGTTAAAAGATTAAAAAAAAAAAAAAAGATGGATAAAAATGAGAATAACGAAGAATAGTTTTTTTTTATATTTTCATTCTTCTCATCCTTTTTTATGCCTTAATTTAATTAAAGTAATATCTTTTCCGTGATTATATGTTGTGTTTTGTATATGCATGTGTTTGCTGATGAAAGCTAGTCGCCGCATTGTCTTGTGTTTTCCGTAATTGTGTTCTGTAAAGCTGCATTACTTTGGGTTATTTTATATTGTTTACATTTTCACAGCTTTACCGTAGTTCCAGTAATTTTATTCACAAGAATTGAAGACAAGCTTACAAAATGTCGGCTGTATTTTCTAAACTCAGTTCAACATAAGAGGTTATCTCAAAATTCTCTCAATCTGTCAGATGGCGGAAAGTCATGACCATTGACGTCTTAAGCAGAAAAATGTGATTTATGTGGGCTTTTTGTGGGATCAACCTTTCATAAAGGATGTCTGGGTTTGTGATTTAGAAATCTGTAGTGGATTATAAAATACTGAATGCTTTCACTTTCGAACGGTGGAGTATACAAGAGGCTCAACCATTCTAGACATGAAATGACTTTATCTGTCGTGTTAGTATCAGAGTTATTATTTTTCTGCAATTATGTAATACTGTTGCTAAAGACGTAAAGACACACACACACACACACACACACCACACACACACACACACACACACACGCTCGTACACACACACACACACACACAACACACACACACACACATAAATGTATGATATTTTACTTTAATTAGAGTTATCCTGGCAATCGCTGTTAGTTATCGTTGGCCTCCGAAGTATTGACAATATTGTCCGTAATATTATTTATTATACATGCATCTTCATCATCATCATCATCAAGTGGGGAAGACGTTTATGTCTCTCCATAGATATCGGTCTTTGGTTTTCTGGATCAACTCTGTTGATATTATGTCTCCATGCCATAATCGTGTTTCTTGGCCTGTCTCTGTCTCTTTTCCAATTAATCTTTTCAGTTGTCACTATGTTCTGATATGGCTCTCTTCTCATCACGTGATCATAGAAAGCTGTTTGTCTCTTTCTTACTGTTGTGTACAATGACCTAGTTTCATTAGCGTCTTTCAGATAATCATCGTTAGTTACTCTGGCTATTAACCTATCCATAGCACAAAGCCGGGGATGAATTGTAGAGACAATGTGTTTGCTTATACAGCATGATACCTGTCTCTGCTCGGCTAGTTTACTCCAGAGGAAAGGTAACATCAATACATCTAGAACAAGACCAGCTTCAGAAGCTATCGGATCAACAAATCAATGTTCTATCTTTCCACCTGTAAGTATGTTCTCACGTTTCTGTTAGTGAGTCAGGGATAAGTAATTGAATCCTTTTACGCCACAAGGTGTTTTGTAAATATGGTTAGAGCCTCATGTTGGTACACCAATAAATATTCCATGGGTCTCATCTCATCTCATCTTGTTCCTCTCGCGGTGTCGAGTTGACGCATAAACACTGTGGGAATTCCCGTTTATGGGCTTCTTACATCTGGATTCCCATGGACTTTGTTAATCCCTCTGTCCACCGCTTGCATGATCGGCCTCTCCTTCTGATTCCATGTGGTATGTACATCGTTGCTTTTTGAGGTATACTGTCAGCTGGTAGCCTAGTTATATGGCCGAACCATTTCATTTGCTGTTTTCTAATGAATACTAGCTCTGATATTAATCCCCAATTATGGGCAACGCGGTGAAAATCATGTCGGTGGCCTTTACTTCCTAGGAAATGTCATGACACCTGTTTTATTATTTGTCGAAATAAGAGCCCAGTTCGGTACTTTTGCCTTTATTCACCCCAAACAAACGGAATCCCAGGGTATGACGTCACATCCAGGGCTTCCCTGTGTTGCGCTGTAGCTCGGTGCGCAATTTTATCGGTGTGCAACAGTTGCTCTCGGCGACATCCCCCGCGCCCCAACTGTAACTGGCCAAATGAAATGCTTGTCAACTCTTGAGACCAGCAGTATACGAAAAGAATGATGATGATCTGCCTGTACGGGAGACGCGAGGCCTTGTAGCCATGTGCGCCTTGTCTCAGCGGGAGGAAGTCCTGCCGACATACATGGTGAATGTCGTCGTCGTCGGCATCTCTCATCTGTCCTGACGCTCAGTCGGCGATAGCACCATGATGACATGATTATGAGAACAGCGTCTAGCAGAATGTCAGATGCCATGATGTTGCTGCAGAAAAGGCAACGCTACTCTGGCTTGTCGTGGACTGCTGCTGCTGCCAGTTCCAGAAAACTCGTGATCAGACAGACAGACAGACAGACACACACACACACATGCACGCACGCACACACACACACACACACACACACACGCGCGCGCAAGCACACACACACACACAGAAACGGTTGCGAAAGCCAAAGAAACACTGTGGGGGAAATTGAAACGCACTGACACGAACTGTACCCGAACACAGAGGAGATCACCGTCAGTGCTAAATATAGCTGGTGACACTAAATATAAATGGTGACGTTTGTTTGGGGTGAATTAAGGCAAAAGTACCCCCAGTTCAATGATAAAACTGTTACCACCTGGAAGTGGATTCAACACTTGACCACTGGGCCAGTATACAAGCGAGTTAGCCGCTGCACTACCACAGCGACATTGTCTCTGTAAGAGGAGATAGTTAATGCCATATTTGTATAGTAAATGCCACGTTAGTATAGTAAATGCCACATTAGTATAGTAAATACCATATTTGTATAGTAAATGCCACATTAGTATGGTAAATTCCACATTAGTATAGTAAAAGTAACAACACCCAGCCTGCACTGACAGCAAGCCTGCAATATTAAAGATCCGTTGACTTTCATCAGTTCCATATAGATTTGTTCTGCCCTCAATTCGATCACAGTCCATAATTCAGGTCTTAAATAATTACTAAGGAGAGCCCTAAGAGTGTTTCGCAAGTCCCAAGCCGCGCTGCTGTCCGCTTTAATGTTACATCTGTACCGGAAGCAGGGTCTTAGCTGGACATTGGACATTTCGGACTGGTCACTGAGGGCCCAGTATTCGTGGGCTAGGGTATTGATGGTCCAGCACTGAGTGACATTAACTGATTTCTGCCGGAGGAAATGAACTGGGGAGTTAATAACATTATTTCACATTGTGTGACACAAAACAACAGTGGGAGGAGGGAGTGATGGGTAATTTTTGAGTGGGTTACCAATTTGAGAATATAGACGGATTTCAATCAATAGTGCTGATTTGAATTAGATTGAGGGAAGATAAGGGAGAGAGGATGAGGTAGGAGGGTTTGTGTTTAAATTTGTTTGCTTTGAATTCTAGCTTAGTCCGTACTAGACTGATTTTTGCGTGTGAGTCGGTTTTCGCGCTTACAACATTTCAGGCTCCGACATTTGAGGTACCTGTAATTTACATCACCAAGTCAAGGACGCGACGTGAACGTTTAACAACAACAAAACTTTATTTTCTAAGGGTTAAGAATTGGGAACGCAGGCCCGTCCTACATTCTGCCCTTCTATCACTCTCATACATTATATCATTCACCCAAGTCCAACTGACCAGTGTAAGGAGAGGTACTGTAACAGTACAGCGACAGTTATATGGCAGATACACATGATGTCCTGGTTGTAATTTCTATATAGTTTATTTGACGGAAGACATCATAAAATAATAAAGCAGCGTACAAAAGATGTTGTCAATTCAAGGTTCGGCCAGTCACTAACTTCTCTACCCCCCACGTCACGGCTTGAGCGTCCTTAGTTACGTTTTTATAGGATGCTCAACCGTGCCTAGTCTTTGCACATCATTCTCTCCTAAGCTACTAACAGTGATGGTGCTCTGTTACATTCCTCCCTTTCTTTAAGAAGACTTTTCTTGAAAAGTCTTAATCCCTAACCTACTTATTCTAATTATTCTTTCCCTCATTAAAACCTTAACCCCCCAATATTATTTCTCCAACCCATCTTAAACTAACCCCCTCTTAACCAATGAACTTTATTTCTACTCCTTCGAGTCCAGTTCTCCACTTCTCTCTTATAGCTAACCGCTAGGTTCTGTTATAGATCTTCGTGAAGTGATACTTCTTCTTCGTTTCCGTATATGAGCCTACAAGGTTTCATAAAAAAACACAGTTCATAAGGAATCACCTAGATATTTCATTTCATATACATATGTTCATAAAAATCATTGGTATATAATTTGAAACTTATCATGCGTTATGTAACTTCTCATTTTCTCTCAACATCGACAAAACAACATAGGATAGACAGAAAAGATGGGGTGCGCACCCAGTTATAAAGATATAAAGAAGTAGTCAAAAAGCAATCACATTTACCTCCCTTGCAAACACAAAAACTTTATAAATAAAGTTTTAAAAACACATCTTATGATCTATGAACATATACTTCTGTTTGTTATACATTAAGTCGATCTAAAATTTCTTCCTTATATACTCAATATTAATATTTGTGCTGCCATCCACACCCATGACTATATTTCACCTGGCTTATGTTCAATCATGAAACCATAAAAATAACATTGACAATGTTCATTTCTTATGAACATATTTTAAACTAATTAACGCTGTTTATCACAGCTCCTATATTTACCCCCTCACATCCCATTATAAGCATCCTTGTTCATAGGCGTATCTAACTTTGTACTAAACCATATGTACTGCTATCTACAGCCCCATTAGTATCTATTCTCCATTAAGTAGCTCCTTACATTCCCCTTGATGCTAACTAACACAGCCTCTTTTTATACCAGCCATAGACGTTAGTCACGTTAATTTCTTCTTCTTTAATATAACATGGTATCTAATCCATAATTTTTCAATCAATGCTGACTTAATGCAGCTCCTATTTCAACTCCCAAGAACCATATATTTCTACTAACTTCTATTTGTGTAGGATCCATCATAAGACCCCGTCATCCAAGCATGGCAAATGTTTCTAAACTTCATAGCCACTATGTAATTAACCTCCCCTATTAACACTGACTTCATACTAACACAAGACCTAAGTTTTTGGTACTCATGTTTTCTACAACTTATTACTCACAAGGAGAATGTGTCTCTCTTGGTAGTCTAGAGTTGTTTGTTAACCATTTTCTGAACGAAAGGTTTTAAATAAGGCCCCGTCTTATTACTCTTTACTCTAAACAAAACAATAATTGCTTGTGAACCAAAATTTTTAACAATTTTCAACTTATTTGTAAACAAGGGTAAATACTATTCAATATGCAAGACAATTCAACTAAAATCATAATTCATGAGCCAACTAAAACGAAGTCAAAACAGGATATCATACCCCCCAACGTTTTGAAAACAATTTTCATTCCCCTCATATTAAATAAAGGTAATCAACCAATTCAAAGAAAGACATTATTCAAAATAATATGACATACATGATGAAACAAAAAGAATCCATTTTTAAATACATCCTATCCATTATTAGTCACTTTTATGGACTAATAATAAATTATTTATCTATTAAGAAAACTCAACAAGTCAAATCTCAAAATCAAATGGCAATAAAAATACATCTTCAAGACCACACGAGAATTTACATCCATATTACCTAACTTATTACCAAAATATACAACATCATGTCCACTCCTCAAGACAACTCACCACAACTATTAATTAAGCTATTTGCCAATCTGTTTCCATAATTCATCTGTAATTCACAGTTACCGTATTTCATCAATTATCAATTTCCTCTTTAAACCACAAAATTTTCATCCTGCTATCTGCAGCATTTTCTATCAATTTATTTACTATGTCTCCATTTCTTCAGTAATTCTAGATTTTTCTGTATAAGTGCCATCTCCACATCAATGTCTTCATCCTCTCGTAGAGAAATATTTTCCTTCATGCTACTATCTCTATTAGATTCTGAATTTTCATCCATTCCTTCTTCTTCATCTGTATGTCTGTTGCTAGCAGCCGCTAATTTTTTTCTTTCTATATCTAATCTAATCTGTCTATCATAGTTTCTTAACGATCTTTCGAGTAGTGGCATATCTTCGTCGCTTGATGAATTGTCTCTAATTCTCCTCTGTCTTTTAACTTCCCTATTTCTCTGTTTCTCTATTCTCCTTTTCACTGCTTGTCTGGTATTTTTAAATGGAGCGGTTACCTCTTCCTCCATAGATTCAAGACTATCATAACCATCATACGTATTCCTTTCTTCTTTCATCAAAGTTTTCGGTATTGTTTCTGCCTGTTCATAAGTATCATCGTAAACTGGTGTTGTTATTAATTGACTTTGTACCGGATCTTTTCCAAAATCTGGGGTATTGTATATTTAGCTCTTCTGACGAGTTGTCCATCTGAATATAACTCGTCTGAATAATAATAATTATTATTATTGTTATTGTCTCTCTTATCTTCATTATCTCTTCTTAAATGTTCCACGTGTGCCCGTGCTACATGTCCTGTGATTTGGTTCTTTATACTGTATGATACAGTACCTAACTTTTCTAAAATATAATAACCTGGAATCCAATGAGCATCAAATTTGGAGTTTCTTCTATGCTTCTTATAATAAACTCTATCACCTACTTTAAATTCCTGTAATTGTGTATTTTTGTTTGCGTACTTTTTCTGTCTTTCCCTGGCTTTAATTATATTGTTTCTTAACCTTACATGCGCTTTGTGCATTTCTTGTATAATAACTTCCTGAAAATCCTCCCCCATATATTTACGTCTTGGTTTTAACAGATTGTCAATTGGGAGTATAGGCTCTCTTCCGTGTAATAAGTAGAATGGTGAAAACCCTGTCCCCTCATTTTGATTTGTGCGTATCGCGCTTAGTGCAGATCCTAAGAAAAGGTCCCAATCTTTTTCATGTTCTTCGACAATTTTTGCTATTATGTTATATAATGTCCGATGTTGTCTCTCATTCTTCGCATTTGAAGAAGGTCTATAATATGAAGTTTTTATATGGCTTATATTCAAATCCTGTAATAACTTCTCGAACTTCTTGTTCACAAACTCCTTACCATTATCTGTGAGTACGATCTGTGGGCAACTAAATCTTGGTATGTACTCCTATTGAAAAATATTAATGATGGTATCCGCGCTCTTATCCGGAATCGCATAAATTTCCGGCCAAAGACTATAGCAAACCACGACATGAAGTAGATATACATTCCCCGACAGTGTTCTAGGATGAGGACCTGATATATCTAAGCTCACTTTCTGCATTGGAAACTGAGGAATGTCAGTATTTTGTAAGGGACATTTGATCGTTTTCATATTTCTTAACCTACACTTCTCACACGCATCGACGTATTTACAAGCAGTTTTAAATAAGTTCGGCCAATAATATTTATTAGTGAGTGCTTTTACTAACTTATCACGACCAAGATGACCATTCTCATCATGATATGCCTTTAGAATCTCAATTTCCAAATGTTTTGGAATGTATTTTCTCAACTGTTCGCTTCTTTCATTCACGTAATATAACTGATCATCATCCTGCAAGACTAGACAATTTTTCTTACAACTGTTCTCACCCATTTCGTTCAATTTCTGTTTTATTTCTACAACTTTCGGATCTAATTCTTGTTCTTCCTTCATATTAAATTGCATTAAATGTGAGTCTTCCGCTCTAGGTTCAGATTCTTGATCCGACGGTAAACTCCTAAAATCTTCTCTACTTAATATGGCAGAATCTAATATATTTACTTGCCAGTTTCGGTCGTCTATTTCGGGTTCACCCTCATCCTCAGTGTTTCCTGATGTCTCTGGATACGGAATTCTGGATAATAAATCTGCACAGGTGTTGTCCCTACCGGCTACGTACTCTATCTTTGCGTTGTACCCCTGCAAATTCAACGCCCATGTCTGTATTTTTCTGTTCTGCACTGGAGCTTCTAGTAAAGATTTTAAGGGCATGTGGTCAGTTCTAATAATAAAATTGGCGTTATGTAAATAATAATTAAGTTTCTGAAGAGCATAATGAATAGCATATGCCTCTTTTTCTATAGTCGACCATTTTCTCTGAGATTTACTAAGTTTGTGTGACAGAAAATAAATTGGTCTTTCATTCCTAACTCCTGGTATTCCTGATCTTTCTCCTTCATATGGTTGTGCTAAACATGCTCCTATAGCATTATCCGAAGCATCTGTATACAAAATTAACTGTTTATCCAAATCTGGATGTGTCAATAGTGGCACTACTGTTAAGCTATTTTTAAAAAACTCAAATGCTCTTTGACACTCATCATTCCACTTAAATCTAGCGTATTTGCCAGTCAGGTTAGTGATGGGCTCTGCTATTTTTGAGAAACCTGGAATGAAACGACGATAGTACCCACATGTACCGATAAAAGCACGAACTTCTTTTACGTTGGTTGGAGGAGGCAATTCTTTAATAGCCTTTACTTTATCCTGATCTGGTTTAATTCCTTCTCTATCAATAATGTATCCCAGGTACTTAGTTTCTGTTTTTAGAAATTCACATTTACTGAGTTTCAATTTAACATCATGTATTCTTAATCTGTCAAATACTAATTTTACATGTTTCAGGTGGTCTTGTACGTCTCCTGCTGTGTAGATCAAAATGTCATCTATATATGCTAATGCGAACTTTTGCATGCCTTCTAATACTTGATTTATTAATAACATATAGTGAGAAGGCGCAGTTTTGACCCCAAAAGGCATTCGTAAAAATTCGTAAGAACCTGCGTGTGTACAGAAAGCACTTTTCTTTTGAGCATCTGGGGACATAGGGATACACCAAAATCCTGACCTTGCATCCAATGTAGTGAAGAAGGTAGACCCATTAAGTAACCCTAAAATATCGTCGATCACCGGCAATGGGTAAGCTACATTCTTAGTGATTTTGTTCAACGCCCTGTAGTCACAGCAGAATCGGTGTGAACCATCGGCCTTGGTGACTATAACAATCGGAGATGACCATTCTGACTTCGATCTTGTTATTATTCCTGCTTTTAACATATCTTCTATTGCCTTTTCGACAATTTCTCTATTCCTTAAGGGAGTTCTATACGGTTTCAAACTAATTGGTGGGTGATTTCCAGTATCTATTTCCATAGTGACTGTTTTGGTCTTCCCCAATTCTAAGTCATTAATTGCAAAAACATCTTGATTCTCTTTTACAAGTTTTTCTAATATTTCCTTATTTTCCGGTGGAGCTTTTAACTGTGCTAATAATTCTTGTTCTCTTGTTGTTTTGTCTACTGAATATATTTGAGATGTATGTTTTCTGAATGGATGGATCAATTCATCATTCCGCACGTTCCATCTTCTTCCACGTCTATTCCTGGTATTGATTCTTTCCATAGGGGTTTCTGAATAATTCATTCTCGGCATTTCTACTCTATCTGTTGTTAATACGCTTTTAGGATCATGTTCTACTTTGGCTATTACACATCCTCTGTACAATTTAATTTCCCTGCCTGTGTTGTTAATAATCATTACTGGAAAAGTTAAGTGTTTATCTAATGTCATTATTCCATCTGGAACTTCTAGACCAGGCTCATCTATTACCTCCCTTTGTAATTCTGTTATTCTAACTGTATGTCCTACTAAATAATACGGATGTCTTTTCACTTTCGCCTGTATCAGATTAACCGTTTGTGGTTTTAAAGTCGTTGACGTTTTAACTCTAACCAGTGCTGATATGTGCATGTCCTCTTCTAAATCTACATACACGCCCTTGAATCTTAATTTGTGCAGATCAAAAAAAAGTCTTACACCATTTTTCAGTAAGAAGTCCCTACCTATAAGCATGTTCCTATTTAACTCTTTAACTACGTGAAAAAGATGTCTTACGTTGATTCCTCCTAATTTGAGATTTATCATTGTTTGGCCAACTACATCTAAATTTTGTCCTGTAACAGAGTGAAGAGTATCATGACTCCTGAATATTTTGCAATTTTTTATTATTTTGTATAAAAATTTTCTTTGATTACACTAACTTGAGCTCCCGAATCAATTAATGTTCGAATTCTATATTTCCCTATTTCTATTATGCATGAACTGGGGTCCGTTTTATTTATTGAAAATTGTTTGATTTCACCCAGTTGAGACCACTTTTTACTCGTCCTCCTATACTTGTCATTAAAACATTCCTTAATTCTTGGGACCTTGTTATCTTCCCTCCTACCGCAGGTCCTATTCAGTAAGTGGGATTCCGGTTTTCCTGCGTTCTTGGCCTTGTAAAATTCCTCTGTCTACCTTCAAAATTCCTATTTGATCTGTCATTAACATTTCTATTTTGTGTATTCGCCTGAACACGCCTGTTACCACAGAATTTAAAAACGTGTCCGCGTTGACCACAACCCCAACAGACTATATTTGTGTTACCTACCGTTTCTCTTATAGGATTTCTCATTTGTCTTCTTCTATCGTAAGCATTTTCATTACTTCCCTGCAACGTCTGTATTCCTCCTCTTCTATTCCATCCGAACCTTGCTTGTCCGATCTCCATGGGCTCTTCGATCCTATCCTCCCGACTAGTTCCTATTTCTCGTCCTACTCTCAGTCTAAATCTTCGTCTCAAATTCTCTTCCTGTACAGCTATATCCACAGCTTGTGATAACCTCTCAGGGTTTTCTCTCATTAATTTAAACTTCAGTCCATCTGACTTTATACCGTCTACAAAAATCCCGACCAACATTCGTTCCACTTCCTCCCCTCGTACGTTCTGTCCCAGGAATGCCTCCTCAGCTAGGTTAATCAACCTATCACTAAATAATTGCACAGTTTCTCCAGTGTTTTGCTTGGATTGTCTTAACACTGAAAACGCATGCTGAGGGTCTGTGATTTCAGCATACTTGTGGGCCAAGTCATCCTTGAACTGCTCCCATGTCTCATCTACTCTAGCTTCTAATTTTCTTCTAATGTGATCCGAAACCGGTGCTACAGTGGCCTGGATAAGCAATTTTCATCTTCTCCTCATCCTGTTGCCGCCACCAAGAATGCATGTTTCTCCACCGAAGTCATCCATTTCTTGAAATCTTTCGCCTGTCCACTAAATTTTTCAATCTCTGTCCCTATTCCTTGTTGCTTTATTGCTGTGTTGAGTCTGCCTATTGCCGTGCCTACTCCAGTTAAAACCTGTGTTAACGAAACTTGTTCCTCTGCCATGCTGAAATATGCTGAAATAGTTTTGCTATACAAGTTATATAACCAAATTCACAATTATAATTTAGTTAATAGTTATCAATAAGTATACCACTACAGGCGTATTTAAATTAGACAAGAGACGTAAGCAACTGTTTTTCGTCCTATAAAGATCAAGTGTTCAAATTAATTAATTAATTTTACCTAACACACAATGTTATGTTATATTAGTTAAATCTTAATTATCCTAAATACCGTTTTGGTATGAAATATACCTTCCACGGGTCCAAAAGGAAAGTAAGTCCAAATATGCCGACAGAGTACTATGCTCGACAATTGTAGGCTTCACAGAAAAAAAAACCGAGTATGTCGTGTTCCTCGATTCTATCCTAGAGAAAGGAAACTTCTGGACTCTTCATTTCACCCATTGGCGGGCACATCAGAATTGTGGCTTCTTTTCACCCGAAAAAGGGCACGTCTGGACTTCACCCGAAAAAGGGCACGTCTGGATTTGAAACGGCTCAAGCTGAGAAATGAAGCTATTACAATAGGTTCTCTTCTTCAGCAGGACGGCAACCCATTATGCCCACCCGCGTCCGAAAAGACCAAAGCAAGTAAATCGCAATCCATAAAGAACTTCATAGGCCTGAGTTTGGTTTGGGTAAAGTCAGCTTGGTGTCGGCTGACTCAACTTTCAAAGCGATAAAACGACGATCTTCATGGTCTCTCAGCAAATGAGCTTGGCATGCATTGACTCATGTTTTACATCAGCGTGTCGGAATCTTGACCACAAACTTCTTGTAGTTAACAACGACAGCTCCAATAAGTGACCTCACTTCAAGCAGCCAAGGTTAATCTAACGACACAATGACCTCAATCAGCTTCCTGACTCAGTCGAACAGGGAAAAATCACAAACAAACTCACAACCATCCACCCCTGGGCGGGCTTTTGGTGGTTGCAAGTCTTACTTTTAAGGTGATATTAAGAAAAACTGCCATCAAAACGGCGATTCATTCAACAAAACCTGGGAAGGTCGTATAGCGGTGATTCATCCAACAGAACCTGAGAAGGTCGTATAACAGCGGCGAATTAGTCATCTGATGAAACAGCTTTTGTGGCTCTTTGTTGTCGCAACCACAAGCATTTTGAAAGCGTGTTTATTAAAAGTTCTCCGCTGTGCCGTATGCTTCAATTTTCTTCACGTTTTGTCCGCAACAATCTAAGTCCGAAATCCTGGGATAGCGGCACCAAATCAGTACTGTAACAGTACAGCGACAGTTATATGGCAGATACACACGAAGTCCTGGTTGTAATTTCTATATGGTTTATTTGACGGAAGACATCATAAAATAATAAAGCAGCGTACAAAAGATGTTGTCAATTCAAGGTTCGGCCAGTCACTAACTTCTCTACCCCCCACGTCACGGCTTGAGCGTCCTTAGTTACGTTTTTATAGGATGCTCAACCGTGCCTAGTCTTTGCACATCATTCTCTCCTAAGCTACTAACAGAGATCGTGCTCTGTTACAAACCCCCTACTTCGCAATCAACGTACCTGTAGTTCAAAAACGAGTTCTCGTAACTTTTCGGCCACGCGACGTCCATTTAGAAGGATCAAGGGTTGGATTAAGAGAAGAGGGGCAAGCGGGAGGAGACAAGAGGAATAAATGAGAAGGAGGTGTGATAAGGTACATTAAATCATTAGAAATGCAGGTGTTCGAGACGTTATACGTGGAAGTGTACCTAGCACCCAACCGTAGTTGAAAGCGAACTGCGCTCGTATTGTCATGATCACCATCGGATACGAGTTCCACACCCGGGCTCGTCAACTGTGAAAGTGAGGGATAGATTGGTTCCCTATTCCCGCGTGCATTCATTGTTTTAAAATGTGATGACGCCAACACATCACAGACCTTATTGTAATCATGCACATGTATCTGTGGAGAGACATGAACGCCCAAGCCAGCTGGCAGGGCACTTGATGATGTTGATGATGACGATGATAGGCAAAGATGCTACGTCAGGATAATCTAGCACTTGTATGCATGTGATACAAGTGTCGGTTCTTCAATCCTAATTTGTGACATGCGCATACGATAATGTGGTGGTTTGCTCTTGCCTATCATATCTTCTAGTACCAAAGGGCAGAATGTCAGACGGACGGGCCTGCGTGCCCAATAGCCACTTTCTCTTTGAAAATAAAGTTTGTTCGTTCGTTCGTTCGTTTGTTGTTCTAAGGTGGTTTACGAAGTCCGCCTTTGACACTTTCCATTTGTCACAAGTAAATAACGTTCTCTGTTTCAGTGAGGAATTGCCAAATTTTTCTGGTGGTTTATAGGGACAATGATCTGCGATTGGGGCACTTGAGGGCATTGCCTGTAACTCTACTGCTGGACTATGTGGTAGGGTGTTTCTCTCCGTCGTTTAAGTCTTATTTCATGTAGTGTCTAACAGGGCCACTTGTATTAAATCTTATTTCATGTAGTGTCTAACACGAACACTTGTATTAAAGTCTTCTTTCATGTAGTGAGCTTAACATGGGAAGTTGT
>JACEFZ010001987.1:235000-325000 GCA_014155875.1 Cepaea nemoralis | reverse complement strand
CAGACACTTCGGCTTTTCAACCATATAATATGTAAAGATGCCGCATCAGAGTGGATAGTGCGTATAACATGCGGCTAGCAGCATTTAGTTGAAACGCCCAAGGGTGTGGGAGGCGACCCTTTACTTGTCTTTGTTAAATATTGTTGCCTGTCTTTGACAGTCTTTTCCAACTGTCAGGACAAATGATTGCCATACTATACTCTACCTAGGTGCAGAGATGTCCACTTATCCCGGAGTATATTCGATATCCAGGCTGCGTTTTTCACACCGTTGTGTGTTACCCATCCGGAAGTGAATCTCGGAACGTACATCAACTTAGAGGCAATAGAGGTGTGATTCCTGAGTCGAATGTTGCGAATTCATCGGACTTTCACAATAACTAACAACTATTACCTCAAGGAAGCTAATGAAACTAGAATGTTTTGAACAACAATAAGAAAGAGACAAACACATTTCTTTGGTCATGTGACGGAGAACATCGTGCCAACTGGAAAGATAAATAGGAAAAATTACAGGGGCAGACCAAAAGAAATGATGACGGATGGATTGAGACGATGGCATGATGGAATATCATCAGCATAGTTGATCCTGAACACCAAACACCAAGATCTGTGGAGAGGCATGAACGCATACGCCAACTTGCAGGGCAGATATTTATGATGATGATGATGACATCTGTTAATGTTGATGGTCAAATACAAATATCACACAGATGTTTAAAAGCCAGACTAAGAATGATGTCAAGATGTTGTCAGCCACGAAAGCAACTATTTGACAGATGTTAGCATCCGAAACATGATGTCGCAATGATGTTAACATCGACAAATTGCTATGCAAATGTTGAACACCGAAACACAGAAGGCGAGATGATGTAAAACACACAATTACACATAAACAGACAACTCGCGTGTTTATGTGGCATCACACAATGCACATGTCAAAGACGAGTACAGATGACATCTAGAACTTGTCTCTTATCCCTGACTATGTAAATTTATAAATGACATTCAAAGCTGGTGTTATTATATCATTTAGATGTCATTAACGAGTACCACTGACTTACTTTTTTTCATATATTTTTCAGATGTCGTGAAAATGTACACATTTGAAAGTTACAGTTATGTTTCCACAGTTTAAACAAAAGGGAAGTCACATAGTAGACAACCTTAAATTGATTAGAGAAATTTGACTTAGACAGTTAAGATTGTTTGGGCACGTTAATGTGAGAACTGAACTGAAGAATTTGGTGACAACTGGCAAGACTGAGGGGAAAAGAATACCGAGAAGGCAGTCAGATAAATATCGAGATCGCTGGGCCTCATGGCATAATCCATACAAATACACAGAGCTAATCCACGGGTAATCGTATGAGATGGCGAAACACGACTGTCAACGCTAATCGCCATGGCACATGATGATTCTAGTAGAAAACTCCGTTTAGATGTGAAGTGTTACACATGTGCCAAAGCAGTTTCTTGCTATGTGTCTGTGATATGACCGAGCCATCACAATTTGTAGATCTGCATGCACAGATCCTCCACAGACGGACGACGAAAGTCGGCGTCGACCCATGACATTATCAACGTAACCCCTTATCAGCTACGCTAATGAGCCATAAAATAGTTGGCCTTCACATATTCTAGGTTACGACAGTTGGCTACCTCATGACCTGTCCTTCCCAGACAATACCCAGAAAAAAAAAATGAATATTATCTGGTACCCATTCCTACGAGCCTGCTTCGACCCCAGGAGGTTTAACCCGGGTCACTGCCTTGGACAGCATACATCTTGATTTTCCCCAGGAAAAAAACAACAACAATATATATATATATATAATTAACAACCACCATGTGTCTTGTCCTGTCTTCAAGATGTCATGATAATATGTAAGTGACAGCCACTGCGTGTCCTGTGCTGTCTTCCAAATGTCATGAGAATGTATAATTGACATCCACTAATTGTCCGGTCGAATCCCTCCAGATGAGACATAAAAGCTTCTACAACTAATCTCTTCCCAAAGTATCTCGCCAACATAGGGACAACAATGTCCAAGGGGAGTAATTTGCCGAAAATAGCCGTCATCATTCTATTTTGTTGTCCCCATTGCAACCCTTTTCTTAGGAATTACAAAAAAGGCTATTACATTATCTACACAAGATTTTCTTATGTATTTTTTGTTCGCTCTGTTCTTCCATGTTTATAGTTATTTGAAGGTAATTATTGAGGGCTCAGACATGCGGACGAGTTTGGAATAAAGTATATCTTCCGCCTCCACATTTTTGACGTTGATTTACTATAGTTTTTTCCCCCCTCTCTCGGACACCTGTCGTTGTTCTTATGGCTTTCTTGCCAATAATCCTCTCCTTCTTCCCCTTCTATTACTTCCTCCTCTTCTTGTTATTAGTCTTTTTCGTCTTTTATTTCTTCTTCGTTTTCTCCTCTACCTTTCTCATCACCACCGCTCCTCCCCCTTCGTGTTCTCCTCATCCTCTTCCTCCTCCTCATCCTACTACCTCTTCTCTTCCTCTTCGCCTTGATCTTCTTGTTCTTCGTCTTCGTGTTCTTCTTTTTTCTTCTTCGTCTGCTTTACATACACCCGCCGCTTATCCCACTCCTCTTCCTCCTTCTCTTAATGTTTTTTCGTCTTCATTTTCGTCAATTTCTCCTCCCTCTCTCTCCCTTGTTCTCCTCTCTCTTGTCCTCCTCCTCCTTCTTCATGGCATTTGAAGCGTTTGTGCGATATCTTTGCCTATGAACCTGTATCCAGTCACTAGAACGACAGCGTTGAAGCTTGATTTCCTGGTCTAAACGATTCTGGAGTCCAGCCAGTCTCATAATTGCGTGGCATGCAGCTGGATAAGCAACAACAACAACAAATACAATATAATAAGACGACTGACATAGGCCTGGGTCATTGACATTGAGATGAGTGACCTTTGTAGCAAGATTACGAGGAAAACAACTAACCATGAGAAATAATAGAGGACAGCTGAAGACAGTAAGGTGAGTGACATGGCTAAGAGAAAAACAACCAGCCATAAAGATAATGGTAAGGGTGAGTACAGACCCCCTCCCCCCCCCCCCCCTAGGGTGGATGGGGCGAAAGACAGTTGAGTGTTGTGTGAAGTCAGGAGACTTGAAAGTCGAGGAGAGGAATCTGAGACGGGCTGCGAGTCGGGTCGTTTTGGGAGTTGAGGTTTTGGAGCCGAAGGAGTCGGGTGTCGAGGACGTGGGAGTTTAGACTGATTGTGGGTCAGTTCTGGGGTTGTGTTGTTCTCCCAGTTGTGAAGGCAGGCCTGAACCAGAGTGGGTTCTGTAGTGAGTGTAGGCCTGAATCCAGAGTGGGTGATATAGTTCGTGGAAACTAAGACCCAGTGGGTGGGTGTATTGTGTGAGGTCCAGCGTGGATAGGAGCTGGATGACCTGTCTTGTGGATTTGATATGAAGTTGGATTGAGACGGCAGTAATGTGTGCGTGTTGAAGTAGGAGGAGGATATTCTGTGGATTATATATATATTGTTTTCTGGATATATAAATATGTTCCGTGAGTCTGTGTTATTTCTGTAATAAAGGATTATGTGCGCCAACTGAATCTTGTTTAATGACTGGTGAATGTGCACTGCGGGGGTGAGTGATAACTTATATTGCAAGACACCAGTATCGTTACCTAGACAACGACCACTATCACGCAGAGATCATCAAGAACATCGAACAGTATCATAAAGAACATCGTGATAATCTGGAGGCTTCGTCCGTTCAAGAAACCCAGTGAATTATCTGTGGGCTCTTCGCTGAGAGAGGAGTTAGTATCTGGTGACTTCGTTCCATCAAACTAACAAACCCTTAACAAGTTGGATATTATTGTTTAAGAAATTAATGCGAACTCTTTTTTGTGTGGGCCAGAGAAACACAGACAGACAAAGTGAAGACCCAGGCTAGCAGACGGGGCACGAAAAAACAAAAACAAACCAGGATTAATCCAGAAGGGAGTAAGAATATCAATCGTGTGTGTGTGTAAGACACAACATTGAAGAAAAACTGTCAGCGCGCTTTGACGAGACACGGCACAGGTCAACGGAGAGTGGGGAGTGACGGGGTTGCTCACTAGGTACAAAGAGCGCACAGACAAAACACTGTCGTGGTTGAGACGACAGGCGCATGTGTTTATACGTCAAGAGACTGTGCTAGCGGACAGCATAGGTGAAATGTCGCGTGGACAAAAACGTGTTTGCGACAATAGCAGTCAGTCCTAGGTGTGTGTAGGACATCGCTGTCGGTGATAAAGACAGCATTGGGAATCAAAGATATTGACAGGTGTGTGTGGTGAGGGAACGCACCGTGTGGTCGCATTTTGACTGGTCAAGATTTGTCGACGCCGTTAAAAGACGAGGCGGGGCGGAGTTAAGAGACAGTGCAGGTGGAAATTGTGAGTCCCCACGGACAATTCGGGTCAGCGCTGTTTACGAGAACATTGAACTCCCGGGAAGGGGAGAGTTAATGAATGTGTAGAATACACTGAGAAAATTGACATTTGCTGTTCACCGGGAAGGGTGACATACAGGGGTAGTGTACCACAGGTGTTGGGGCACGGCAGGTGTCGTTGTGGATAACGGAAAATTTCCGGACATTACTTTGTTCACAGCCGGGTCGGGGCTGAGAAGTTGTGTGGAAAGTGTTTTTGTATAACGGGAAAAGTGTCCGGTCAGTTTACAGTGTGTATTATTGTGACAAAGATTACTGAAGTTGACCTGCGGGTCAAGGATGGGGACAGTGGAAAGTTACTGAGATTTTCCAGAAAACTGGATAAACAACTTGTTTATGAACGAAAACCAGACTTTATGTTTCGTCTTTGTTCAAGCCCTTTGTCATCATTATTCTGTTATGAGCAAACAGTTTTAACGTGTCATCATCGCAACCATGGTCGTATTTCTTTGCCAATAAGGATCTATATATCCAAGTTTGAAGCGCTGAACAGTGGCTGCCATCCTCCTTTTCTTTTTGGTGAATCTTGTCGGGTAACGAAAATCCACAACAGTCATTCAGATGCCGTCTTCGCAAGTATGAGCGCATTTCTCTACCAAAAAAGACTTGCAAAACGGATTTAAAGCGCTGGATAATTTTACTGCCATTAGTTGGTTTAACCTTTTCGGCAACAGTGAAGCCATACCATCACTTCAAAGCAACAGCGACGACACAGTTAAACATTCATTGACCTTAAAGGTATTTTCGTCTCCCCAAAACGCATCAGAACACTAATTCATTGTGGGAAGCTAATGTCGTAATCTTTTCAAAACAATAACTGACAGACATTTCTAGGCGTTTTCGGAGACTATTGAAAACAAAATAAGGACTTTTATGAGATTTCACCATCGCATTTTTGTCGGCTACTTTGTTTTTGTTTCTCTTGCTCTCATCGTCCTAAGTATTGTTGTTGTGCGTTACGTAATTATTTGTATGTGGTCCAGTGGTCGTAATAAGTAGGATTATTTGCATTGTTTAGCGACGTACGGGAGACAAAGCAAAGATAAATTGTCTAGGTACACATTATATGTTGTTGAGAGGCAGCTGATGAGTCAGTTTGTTTTGTGCGGTTGAGCATTGGGTCGTCTCGACTTTATACACGGTGTCCAAGTGTCTATCGTCAGATCTATGTACATTATTCATTTTATATTTGTCCTTTGACTAGTTTTCTCTTTACTGTTACATATGATATTTGATTTCTTTGGATATATGGTATTGTTGTAATTCTTATGTTAATACAGCTTCTATCTAGATGGTATTTGTCAGTTTATATTATGCGCACGGTATGGTCTTTCATGGGCATGTTTATGTCAGTGGTTTTTTTCCCTATGTAATCATCCGTCTGCGTTTCACCGGCCTATGCGTCTAGCATTTAATAGTTGGCACTTAGTTTGTATTATTCATTTGTGTATGTATATGTATGTTTAAAACTATTTCCAGGAATTGTTCTACAGTTATTTTATATATATATATATATATATATATATATATATATATATATATATATATATATATATATATATATATATATATACGAGGGAGTATAGTTAATATTCCCCCCTCACTACCTAGTGCTTATAGAGTGACTAGGGTGAGTACAGAGTGATATATTAGTACTACAAAGTTACTTACACAGGGAGTGGTAGTGTACTTATTGGAGGGCACACAAAGACTAGCAGCAGAGTCTTTACATTTATAATTGGCTGACAGACAGCAACGTGTCCACAAGTACAAGATGCCTACTTTAATGGAATATATTGAAGCAGGTGAACGAATAGGCCTGAAAGGTAAAGAGTTACAGGAGTATGCAGAAGCAAAAGAACAAAAACAGATGGAAAGAGAGGAGAGGCATAATGAACGCGAGGCAAAGCGTCTACAGGAAGAGAAAGAGACACAAGTAAAACTAGCTGAAATGGAAAAACAAGCGTCTACAGGAAGAGACACAAGTAAAACTAGCTGAAATGGAAAACAAAACGTCTACAAGAAGTAAAGTTAGCTGAAATAGAAAACAAGCGTCTACAGGAAGAGAAAGAGACACAAATGAAAATGGAAATTGAGAAAGAGAAGATTAAGATGGAAGCTGAAATTGCTCTCAGAAAATTAGAACTATCTTCGAAAGGTCAAAGTGAGGAAAGCAGAAGACCGTCGCAGTCGTCACAGAGATTAAAACTGCCATATTTTACAGACCGGGACCAACTTGAAAATTATTTGTCCAGGTTCGAAGCATCAGCCAAAGCGTTAGGTATTCCAGAGAAAGAGTATGCGATGCGACTTGGCGAGTTTCTTACGGGTAAGGCTCTAGATACAATGTTTAATTTACCTGTGGAAGAAAGAAACAACTACACTATTTTGCGTCAACGTCTCCTCACAAAGTTCCAACTCACTGAGCATGGATATAGGACAAAGTTTAGACAATTAGGGCCAGAGACAAATCAAGATTTCACAGATTTTGTTAACACAGTAAAGAATACATTTAACAAATGGATGGAGCTTGCAGAAGTAGGGAAAGATTTTAATAAATTAGTAGATCTAATGTTAAGAGACAAGGTAGTATCTGCATGCAATTCAAACTTAGTAGCTTTCTTTGAGGAACGTAAGCCAAAGGACATAGACACAATGTCACAGTTAGGGCAAAACTACATGACTGCACATCCCAAACAGTTCTATTGGTAAACTAATGAGTGAGGAAATAGTCTGTGCAGCGTACACTAAACAGGACCAGAATCCAGTTATTAGATCAAGATCGAAAAGTGTGGATTCAGCACAGAAGTATGAACAACAAGAGTCTCAAGATAATGGTTTCCGTGGCAACCATGTTGGTAGAGCAGGACGGTACCCATACAAAAGGGGGAATTTCCAGAGACGTCCAAATAGTTATGCCGGATGCTGGAATTGTGGGAGCTGGAGACATAAGGCAGCACAATGTGATACACAACCATCCAGTGAGCCAACAAGTAACGCAAGGAAGGAAATCATTTGTTTTAAATGTGGAAAGAAGGGGCACGTCGGCTATCATTGTACGATGAGGGAAACGGAGCATGCTAATGCAGCACAAGTGACAGAGACAATTAATAATGAAAGTTGTAGTGGATGCAAACCTCTTTTTGATCAAAACAGTGATCCGGTTTTAGTGTGTGGTCATACAGTGAAAGCAGGATCAGCAGTCCATGCAGGTGGAAGCATGAAGATGCATCATGGTTTCGTTAATGATAGGCCAGCATTAACAATTAGAGATTCAGGGTGTACGTCTATCGGTGTTAGAAAAAGTTTAGTGAACCCCTCGGAGTACACAGGCGAAAAGATTAGATGCATTACATTTAATGGGACAGTAGAATTCTACCCATTAGCCGTGATAGCAGTAAAAACACAATATATCAAAGGAAGAGTGGTAGCGTGTGTTCTAGACTCACCAGTGGCAGATTTGATCATCGGAAGACGTGCCAGGAGTTAAAGATTGTACAGAAGAAGAAGTAGTTTATTGGGACCAGATACATAGTGTAAGTAGTAACGGGGTAGTTACTAAAAGAAAACCTAAATTAGAGAGTATAGCTGAAGAAAAAGGGGCACTTGAAGTAGACACAGAGGACAACGATAGTGCAGCTGAGCAGGTGAGAATAGATCTCAAACATAGCGTTAGTGACTCCCAGAGACAAGATGATACGATAAACAAATGTTTCCAAGGGTGTGGTAAAGTGAGACATAGACAATCAAAGAAGGGTAGATGGTGCTTTGGAAGGAATAATAATGTTCTCACTCGCAGGTTTTCAGATGGCGGAACTGCATGTGGGCAAGGAGTAGTACCCGAAGCACGTAGAAACCGATATACTAGATCAGCTCAGGATAGGGCATGTGCAGGGCACATAGGAGTAAGGCGGAAGCAGCATAGAGCAGGATGACAGGTATATTGGCCAGGATTTAATAAAGAGGTCAGACTAAACAGAGACTCCAGTGTAACGGTACAATATGTAGATTGCAAAGTTAAGTCAGTTCAAAAGAGTGTTAACGACATCACTGAACCAGTATTGGCAAACATATGTTTTAAAGATATAGGAAACATGAGGCATGGGTGTATGAAGGGTAGACACAGCATCGACAGGAATCAGAGGTGGGTTGATGCAAGAAAAGAACCACCTGATATATGGTCGGTGCACAAATAGCTTGGCTTTTTTTTTTCGAGGATGTTAATAGACCTGCAGATACACAGATATGATGTTTCCTATGATGTGTTATTATTATGTGATGTATGAGTTCATGCATAGGTACACAAGATGGAAAATTCGTTGTATTGATGTGTAAGGAATATGGGAGTGGACTATGAGCATTTGATGTATTATTTAGTGTGGTACCTAAAGTGAGGTGGATTCATATTTAGGGCTACCCAGGCACTATGTCTGGGTCACATATTTGATAAGTATTAGCCTCCCAACATTTGAAAACGATGTTTTCTTTTAAGGGGGGGGGGGGGATAATGACATAGGCCTGGGTCATTGACATTGAGATGAGTGACCTTTGTAGCAAGACTACGAGGAAAACAACTAACCATGAGAAATAATAGAGGACAGCTGAAGACAGTAAGGTGAGTGACCTGGCTATGAGAAAAACAACCAGCCATAAAGATAATGGTAAGGGTGAGTACAGACACCCCCCCCCCCCAGGGTAGATGGAGCGGAAGACAGTTAAGTGTTGTGTGAAGTCAGGAGACTTGAAAGTCGAGGAGAGGAATCTGAGAAGGGCTGCGAGTCGGGTCGTTTTGGGAGTTGAGGTTTTGGAGCCGAAGGAGTCGGTTGTCGAGGACGTGGGAGTTTAGACTGACTGTGGGTCAGTTCTGGTGTTGTGTTGTTCTCCCAGTTGTGAAGGCAGGCCTGAACCAGAGTGGGTTGTGTAGTGAGTGTAGGCCTGAACCCAGAGTGGGTGATATAGTTCGTGGAAAGCTAAGACCCAGTGGGTGGGTGTATTGTGTGAGGTCCAGCGTGGATAGGAGCTGGATGACCTGTCTTGTGGATTTGATATGAAGTTGGATTGAGACGGCAGTAATGTGTGCGTGTTGAATTAGGAGGAGGATATTCTGGGGATTATATATATATATATATATATATATATATATATATATATATATATATATATATATATATATATATATATATATATATATATATATATATATTGTTTTCTGGATATATTAATATGTTCCGTGAGTCTGTGTTATTTCTGTAATAAAGGATTATGTGCGCCAACTGAATCTTGTTTAATGACTGGTGAATGTGCACTGCGGGGGTGAGTGATAACTTATATTGCAAGACACCAGTATCGTTACCTAGACAACGACCACTATCACGCAGAGATCATCAAGAACATCGAACAGTATCATAAAGAACATCGTGATAACGACATAGAAGAAAAAAGAAGAGAAGGAGGAAGAGGAAGAAGAAAAAGAAGAAGAAAAAGAGGAAAAAGAAGGAGGAGGAGGAGACGAAGAAGAAGAAGAAGAAGAAGAAGAAGCAGCAGCAGCAGCAGCAGCAGCAGCAGCAGCAGCAGCAGAAGAAGAAGAAGAAGAAGAAGAAGTAGAAGAAGAAGAAGAAGAAGAAGCAGAAGCAGAAGAAGAAGAAGAAGAAGGAAGAAGAAGAAGAAGAAGAAGAAGAAGAAGAAGAGAAGAAGAAGAAGAAGAAGAAGAAGAAGAAGAAGAAGAAGAAGAAGAAGAAGAAGAAGAGAAGAAGAAGAAGGAAGAAGAAGAAGAAGAAGAAGAAGAGGAAAAAGAAGGAGGAGGAAGAGAAGAAGAAGAAGAAGAAGAAGAAGAAGAAGAAGAAGAAGAAGAGGAAGGAGGAGGAGGAGAAGAAGAAGAAGAAGAAGAAGAAGAAGAAGAAGAAGAAGGAGGAGAAGAAGAAGGAGAAGAGGCAGGAAGAAGAAGAAGAAGAAGAAGAAGAAGAAACCTATGAATTCCACCCACGCGTTCTGTTCGGTCACTAATAACAGCCTAGTAGAACACCGCAACATGCACCATTCGCTAGGTGGCTGGCATTTACCATTTCCTTCTGTTAGAAACACATCCAAGTGACAACCGGAAAAAGAGAGTATATTGGGCAGTGGGTATTCAGACTCACGCGTAGCAAACTAGAAGCAGCTATCTGACTGGGGAGCCGGTTTCTTGAAAACGTCAGAAAGAGGAATTATCTACGACCGGTAAATAGCATATACTACCTAGACATCCACTGAAACTCCAAAGTATTAGATGCCAGTTTATGTTTGGACTCGGATACAAAGCTGTATTTTGCGTGCAGATAAAATTTGGTCGTAGAATGTGTAACTATATCAGGCTATGTATTACTTGCGATTGCATGGAAGGTTAAATAAATAAATATAAACTAAAATAAAAGACAGAATAAAGCTAACTACAGTTCCATAGAAACGAAACTACATATGCAATACGATTGAAGGGCAACTGAAAGGTAGCCAAATAAACACAGTTCTACCATTAACATGAACGAAACATCCTGAAGCATTGATCTGCACTCAGAGACCTTATAAACAAAAGCACGCATATGGTAAATGTAGATCTGTACTCCTTTTATAGACTACTCAAAGGCGTTGATTGTATAGTACATGCAGAAACATTCAACATAATGAACTTTATACAGATCATAACGATACTCTATATGAGAAAATGGCGCCTGCGAATATATGACAATACAGCCATTAGAAAAGAGTGCTGAAATATGAACTGTTTCACTGTATGCCAGTAAATCGTGGAACATAAATGAACAAATTAGGAAGAATTTAGAAACAACAGAGATGTGATTCCTGAGACGAATGTTGGGAATCCCTTTTACTTGCAGAGAACTTCACGATTGCCTGAAAGAGGATAATGAAACTGGAACATTGCATAGAACATCAAGAAAGGGCCAACCAGTGTTCTTTTGTCATGTGGTGATAAGAGTCATTGGAGAACATCGTGACAACTGGAAAGATCAGTAGGAAAAGAGACAGAGGCAGATCAAGATAAATGATGCTGGGTGGATTGATATAGTTGCATTGAGGAATATTTTCAAAAGCGTTGATCCAGAACACTAAAGCTGGCAGGGCACTTGATGATGATACATATTGGCGTGATAACAGGAAGGTAAAGAGGGTTGTATAATGTCGCATTATCTGCTCAATGTAGATAATGAAAACGTCATGAGGAATGATGGGAAAAAAATCTCACTAGCAACAATGTTGACAAGGAACAATGTTGACAAGCAACAATGTGATGATCCCTTGGTAATCGAAGAAATAGAAATACATGAACAGTGACATGCCGATAACTCTATATTACAAACATCAACAGACATGGGAAGTGACAAACTAATAGTGTCAACACTAGAGCAAAGTGAAAGACAACATGTATATCTTAATGTAACAAATACAATAATAATAACAACCGAAACAAATATGTCAACGGATTTATTTATAATTGGCGAGAAATTGCAGAAAATGAGCAGTGTTAAGTATCTGGGTTCAATGCAAACAGGAGATGGAAATATCATGGGGGGAATGACAAAAAGAAGTATATTGTTCTGTCGAAGCTCAAGCAAGTAGTGCACTTAATGATTTTAACAGATAGAACAGCCTAAGTCAGAGACTAAGAGGGTACTAATATCCCGCGGCAAGGGGGAAGGGAGCATGACCAAAAGGATGAGGGAAGGGAGCTCGCTCTTAAACTTCCGATGCTATGATGGAGGTGTAGCGGTGTTAACCCTTGCAACATTCAGTTTAACAAAAATGTTGACTTTTCGTCTTTGACTTGGGGACGTAATTATAAGTGCCTCAGAAGTCGGAGTGCGTTCACGTGGTGGTGGGAAACACTGGTAATATTGAAAGCTAATCCACACGTCAAAATCAGTACAGTACACTAGTAGTGGCAACTAGTAGAAGTTGTAGTAGGTGCATGTGTATGGACTACGCTCGATTGCAAAGCAAGCGAATGAAAAAACATCAACAAACAGTACAGGAAAGTGCAAGCTGGAATTCAGTGAGGCTGTCATTGGTGTGACGTACGCCTATCAACAACATTTAGACTCCATAATGGATATACCACATTAATTGTTCACAAGAGAAAACCAGGATCAAACTTCTTTTCTAAAAGTAACAACTTTGCAGGATCTTGGAGTTTTGGCGATGACAGAAGCTAAAAATAATCCGCCTAGACAGTGGGCGATAGACGGTGGGAGATTGACGGCGGCTTGTGCAAGCACATGAACAGTAATTAACAAACCTGGTATAATTAATTTCTTTTAATAAAATGTTATTGTGTGTTGTTGTTATTTTCTGTGTTGTTTTGAAATATCATGCTATATCACCTGAGCATACACGCTCTCCCTCTTTCCCATGTTATCCCAATATAGTGTTGTAATTTATAATATAGTTGGTTCTTTACTTGTTGTTTTGGTATGTTAGTTTTATGGGTGTTCTAATTTTAACTACAAAGTAAATGACACCAACATCACGGAGCTGAACGTGGCAGGAAAACCACACAGACCCTCAGTATACCACGAGTGAGATTTATCCTTTCTGAGGTCCGGTAACTTTCCTGTGCTCCATTGGCCCTCTGTTAGAAAACTTCAACTTATGATCAATCTCCACTCTTAGGGAGTCTACTCGAGTCTTTCCAAGTCGTATATTAACAGTTGGCCAGTTGGCTATTAAAAAAAAAAGCAAGGGGATTCTTCCTCCATTTCTTCTTTTACACGCCACAATTGGTAGCTAGAGGATGAACACTCTCACTTTGGAGAGTAGAACAGTACGTCAGAATGCCAGTGGAAAATTCAGACATGTACAGGGTCATCTTAACATTGGATGGGGAATGCAGGGATTGGCCGGCAGGCTCTGCTGAATGGGGGATGCAACAACTGATCAACGACAATTCTCGCCCAGGTAATGTAATCATACACTGATGACTCCGTGCTAAGAAGTTAAAGAAGTGTCAGGGAGTTCGCAGAAAAGGTTGGTGGACGGTGTTTGGCGAGGAGAGCCTGGCATACGATACTAAAACAATTAGTCTTGGAATTGACGTGGAGGCGGCCATGACGGCGTTCCGCTGGATGGAAGACAAACGGCACATGCATACCGTAATTGTAACGGACTCACAAAGTATGATGGGGAAGAGGAAAACAAGCTTCCATTCAACAATTAAAAAAAATAGAGAACATCTCTTCGGTCCTCCCCCAGGACATGCCGGTGTGACACTGGGACATTGAATCGGTAGAAACACAGATTAGCGACTTTGAATTCAAGTGTTGTCGAAGACAATCACAATTCATTCAACGAAGCAGAGAACAAATGTATTGTTTGCTGTTTCTGGATCCAGCATGATACATGTCCTCTTTGATTATGATCCTCTTCTGAACCGAGCTTCCATACAGGAAGTAAAGAATAGTAACATTGTAACCTACCATAAATTTCGCAAGAGGTAGCAAACGAAGGTTGGCCAGATACAGGCTATCTTGTCCAGAATTAAGTTATAGCTGCAAAATCGTGAGTTAGTTGGAAGCCTGTCTTCCTTAGGGTGATGATAGAGACAGAAGAAGAAGAAGAAGAAGAAGAAGAAGAAGAAGAAGAAGAAGAAGAAGAAGAAGAAGAAGAAGAAGAAGAAGAAGAAGAAGAAGAAAAATAAGAAGAAGAAGAAGAAGAAGAAGAAGAAGAAGAAGAAGAAGAAGAAGAAGTAGAAGAAGAAGAAGAAGAAGAAGAAGAAGAAGAAGAAGAAGAAGAAGAAGAAGAAGAAGAAGAAGAAGAAGAAGAAGAAGAAGAAGAAGATTTGTCAATATCAGTTATTGTTGGCAGGGCAATAAGATGTCATTATAAAATAACTTAATGTTAAGCCATTTAATTAGGACAGCCATTGAATCCCTGAGTTTGTTACGCAAGCCTTTCTGGCTTTTGTTTTTAAGTTACATTTGACATTACCACATGGAATCATTTTCCTGCGGTGTTTGAGACCGCCATGTTAGCATAATGACAGACAGCAAGCGTCCCCCATATAATGCAAGTTGTGGGGAAAATAATAGAACACTTTATTCGCTTGGCGTAGGAGTTTCGGACGCAATTAGTAATCCCGCACACCGCGTTCCAAACACAGCTACACGGGATTTGACAGCAGACCGCCTTGAGCTGGATTTCATACAATGGTATGAGTGTATATCGTTCAAAAAGCAGTAGCATACTAGTGAGCGTAAACTTACTAAGAAATCACGTATAATGAATAAATGCTGAGGTTGACTGAGACGTCCTGTGAAGGCTCTGCATTTATTCCTTTTACACTACGCAGAATTAGGAGTCTCCGTGACGAAGGGGTTACGTCGCCCGCCTAGCGCTCTGAAGGTTGTGGGTTTGATTCCGGGCTGTGTCGTTCTGTTGACAAGGGCAATTCATTTCATGACCCCTGGGGGTCGCCGACTGAGCTACGGAGTTCGTGCTTTGTGCGTCTCTCTCGGCAGGTCATCCTTCTTAAAGAAACAGCGCAATATGGGATAAAACCCGGTTCAAGTGGTATTTTACTTCTTTTTTAACAATTGTGCATGCACTTTTACAGAGCATTATAATTAACCTCCACTGTTATCTGATTTTACGATGTATAATTTGCCGTCGATTTCTGAACGAGATGTCAATATTTAAGTCCATTTGACCGGTGTGAAACATGAACCAGCTATGCCACCGTCAGCAGGGACAGTTTAAGCCCTAGACCGTTAGACCTCTCGGTCACACCGACCTCTAAGAAACATTAGCCTCACGATAGTTATGAGTTTTCACGGAAGACCAATAAAGTGATTGAAAAAACAATATGGCTATAGACAATAACAGCAGTTGAAATAAGTTCCAACATCAAGCACATTTGTCACAAACAAAGACAAAAGAGCGCCATGACACACACGCATGTCATACAGAAGTGCAGGAAAATTTGAGAATCTAAATTTACAAACAGCAAAATCATCAACCAAACTTATAAATACCAATTTAAAGACACATGATAATGTTGGTGATTATTTTATCACTTTAATGATCTCTCCATCAATCCCCGACGCGGGCCAACTTCCGACCTTCAAGCTGAGCTGCATTTCTACACCAATACGGATGATAATGTATTGATCTTTAGGGATTAACATAGATTATATAAGATTATATCGAAGATTTGCATCCTGTTAGAAAATTGACAGGCGCATGTATAATTTACCGTCAGAAATATTGGGAATAATCTTGGTTTATTTCATGATGGAAATATGAGCTGTAGGTTCTAACATGCGGTTCTTCAAGTGCTTGGTGTGGACTAGTGCACTGTCGATCATGACTCTCCAAACCTCTCTGTTAATTGATATATTCTTTTTATAAAGTTGATTTTAAATATTGAGCACAACTCACCACTGGCAACGCTGACCGTATTCTCGTATGAACCTAAGGCCTATCTACGTCAATATGGAAACACTATACTCGAGTTTCGCTCTCGATTCAGCTCGTCAGCAGTGCATATCCCTGACCGGATCCGGAAACAAGCCCCGGATCACGCGTGTGAAGCGGGTGTGTATCCACGCGGCACACACTGGACACAGCCAAATTATCACAACAGAACACCACAACGTCACCCATCGTAGGCTATGCTCAATATATCAACCAATAAATCAAAGTTGATTTTGCTTATATGACCGGCTCTGTGGCGAAGTAGTTAGGAAAGCAATTCGTAATCCCACATACCGAGATCAAAACACAGGTGCGGGCGACTTAGTAGCAGACCGCCTTGTGTTAGATGATGGATGCTGCAAATCAATAACAAAACGCTTATATTCACTCCAGAAAAGAGCAGTGCGTTTAATTAATGGTGAAAAGCTTACCGACAATTCTAACCTACATAAACGTCTTCGGTTACTGCCACTCCACAAACGACTACTTTTTAATAAGGCCAAACTAATTCACAAAATCCTATTTCAAAATGCTCCAAGCTACCTTTGGCCATTGTTTAAATATAACGAAAGACATAGCGAACGAATAAATATACTTTATGTCCCTAAACCTAGGATAGATTTATATAAAACAAGCTTAGCATACTCTGCCGCTCAGTTTTGAAACAATCTTCCACAAGTAATCAAAGACACCACCAATCATTTTACATACATTCGCAACCTGTTTGAACATTACCTCAGTCAGTACAGAATACATTCCCCCATAAACAAAAACACAAAAAGACAATAATAATGTACTATGCAAGTTTTTATGTTCGATAGTTTGCCGTTGCTTTCTGAACGACCGGCTCCCATGCCAACACGTTATAACACAACGCGACACGGTCTGCTGCACAAACTGGTAAGCGGCTCACGAACCGTGTTCGCAAGCCTTTGGCCACGGAGACGGCTCAAATATGCTACTCTATAATCTGCTACTCTACAATCTGCTATTCTATAATCTGTTACTCTTCTCATTTGCTATTATATAATCTGCTATTCTCTATAATCTGCTACTCTGTTATCTGCTACTCTGTTATCTGCTACTCTGTTATCTGCTACTCTATAATCTGCTACTATACTCATTTGCTATTATATAATCTGCTACTCTATAATCTGCTTCTATACTCATCTGCTATTATATAATCTGCTAGCATACTAATTAATATCCTAGTCCCCTAATTTGATAGTCTGCATCTCTTCTACTCAATAATCTGTTACTCAGTAATCTGCTACTCAAAAATCTGCTACTCAAATATCTGGTACTTTGCAATCTGCTACTTAAGAATCCGCTACTCTGCTAATCTGCTACTATAATCTGCTACTCAGTAATCTATCACTAAATAATTTACTACTCAACAATCTGCCACTCTACAAAACTGCTACTCTACTCATCTGCTACACTTTTTATATGCTAATCTGCCAACTAGCTACTCTGGTAACCTTGTATTCGACTAATCTGCTACTCTTCATCTTATAAAGAAAAAAAATAATTAAAGAATGCTTCATAAAATACCAGATTAGATTTGGGAAAACTCGTATAAGACCAGGGCATAATGATAAGTAAGCCATTACTGTGCATAGTCGGTAAATGTTACAGAACAAATGGGCAGTATAGACACACAATGGTAAATGCAAAAGCAGACAACATAGGAAATAGTCAAAGAATAAAAAAGAAGACTGCGGTGAAAAATTGATGATAAAAATTATGTTAAAAAAAAATATACATACAGCAACAGAGTAGATGCATACTGCAGCAGACAAGATACACGCAGCAACAAACATATTACATTCAGCAACAGACATGATACATACAACAACAGACATGATACATGCAAAAACAGACATGATACATACAACAATAGACATGACACATAAAACAACTGACATGATACATACAACAACAGACATGATACATGCAGCAACGGACATGATACATGCAAAAACATAATGATACATACAACAATAGACATGATGCATACAACAACTGAGATGATACATACAACAACAGGCATGATACATGCAACAACGGACAGGATATATACAACAACAGACATAATACATGCAGTAACACACATGATACATACATGCCAGACATGATACATACAACAGCAGACATGATACATATACCAACAGCCAGGATACGTGTAGCAACATACATGATACATACAACAACAAACATGATACATGCAACAACAGACATGACACACATAACAGCAGACAGGATATATTCAGACCAGATATGATACATACAACAGCAGACAGGATACATTCAACAACAGACAGGACGTATACAACAACAGACATGATACATACAGACCAGACATGATACATACAACACCAGACATGATACATAGAACAGCAGACAGGATACTACCACAACAGATGGGATACATACTACAACAGACAGGATACATACAGCCGGACATGATACATTCAACAGCAGACAGGATACATACAACAACAGACAGGCTATATACAAACCAGACATGATACATACAAAAGCAGACATGATACATACAGCAACAGACATGATACATACAACAACAGACAGGATACATACAATACCAGACAGGATACATACAGAGCAGCCATGATATAAACAACCGTAGACAGGATATATACAACAACAGACAGGATACATATAACAACAGACAGGATACATACAAACCAGACATGACACATGCAGCAACAGACGACTTTCGCCGTTAAAAATACAACGAACCGTATTTCTAGCTAAACTAATTACCGAGACGCTAATGACGAATCATCCGCTTGCATCCTTGTAGTTTTAGGCTGACGCTGAAAAGCGGATTTTGCTTGTTACCGCGTTGGCGATGATCAATAAATGACACGTAGATCGGGTCACAAAATGTCGTTACAAGGAACTATTAGCCTGATTGATTCCACTGACATGACGCCGGCGACCCCGTCATGAACAAGAAATTACCGCGTAAACGATCACTGGAGACACATTTGAAGTACATGGTGGTGTCCGCTGGTTGTTACAGAGTTTTGTTTTTCTTGTTTTGTGCTTGCTCATTTTTAACACAAGCTTAGTCCATACCCCGTTCCTTCTACTAGCACTGGACTGAATTTTGCGTGTGGATTAACTTCCCATATTACCAGTGACCCTCGCCATCAGTGGAACCCACTCCGACTTCCGGTATTTGTAATTTACGTCTCCAAGATAAGTAAATATTTTAGTCCAACTAACCAGGTTCAACTGCCTACCCCAGCATCATCACACCGGATGTTTAAGAAAGAGCTCTCTAATCCATTCGGCCAGGCTGACCTAGGGCGGTTGTCGATGAGGACGGAGCACGCATGGGAATGTCCGGAGTGCAGTGATGTAATTTCTTTACTCAAGTAAACTGCACTCTATAGAAATCTGAAAGATGTAGTTGTTTGACACACATCAGTGGGTATTCAAACAGCATCAGCGGTCAGGTATAGTGTCTTCAGGTGCAGCTCTTGGGTCTGCCAAATCTCCTTCAAGTGATAGTGTACAGTTCACATCTTAAGTGCACACGGTGAATGAGACAGCGATTATACTACACGTCTTATATTTTTGTTGTTGTTGTTGTTCGCATATCCTTTACAGGACATCGCTGGCAACATCAGCAGGTTTCAGCTGATTGTTGATGTCTTGGCAATATTACACTCAGTAGTTTGCCATTGCTTTCTGAGCGGCCGGCTCACATACCCCGTAAGTTACAAACGCGGTGAGGACCGCTACCGATTCTCACGCAAGTTACGTTCCTCACGTGGATATACGAGATTACGGAGAAAGTCGCCAATCACCAGGCCAGGGAGACAGCCACTGACACTCATTCCTGTATGAAATCAGCGCAAGGTGGTCCTTCCAAATCGTCCGAAGCTGTTTTCCGAACACGGTATGCGGGATTACGAATTGTGTCCGCAACGCCCTTCGCCACGGCGTCTGCTACAAAAGCAGCAACAACAACAACGTTACCAACAACACCAACATTAACAACACCAACATCAACAACACCAACATCAACAACACCAACATCAACAACACAACATCAACAACACCAACATCAACAACACCAACATCAACAACACAACATCAACAACACAACATCAACAACATCAACATCAACAACACCACCATCAACAACGCAACATCAACAACACAACATCAACAACACCAACATCAACAACACAACATCAACAACAACACCACCATCAACAACATCAACAACACCACATCAACAACGCCTACATCAACAACACCAACACCAACATCAACAACACCAACAACACCAACATCAACAACACCAACATCAACAACACAAACATCAACAACACCACATCAACAACGCCTACATCAACAACACCAACACCTACATCACCAACACCTACATCACCAACACCTACATCAACAACACCTACATCAACAACACCTACATTAACAACACCAACATCAACAACATCAACAACACATACATCAACAACACCAACATCAACAACACCAACATCAACAACATCAACATCAACAACCAGCACGGTAACATCAGCAACGACCCACCACTCACCTGTCCGTCCACTCCCCAACTTTGATGTAGGTAAACGTGTCGCCCTCCAGGCGCTGGAACTGGTGAATGTCGTACCGACCCAGACTGTCCCCGTTCTCGTTGAAGCTCACCTCGTCCCCGCTTATACCTGGACATGTACACTGAGGTGTAACTCATTCATGTTACATTAGGAAGTGTCTTTTAACGCTGTAACTGCATGTAGCTACAGCTTATGACATGATTCTATGAATGTATAGTCTAAGCATCAAGGCCATGAAGCCAGCGGTCACGCACGCACACACACACACACACACACACACACACACACACACACACACACACACACACACACACACACACACACACAAACACACACACACACACCCACACGCGCACACACACACAGCACACACACACATCACACACACATCACACACACATCACACACACATCACACATACACACATCACACACATTACCCACACATCACACACATCACACACATATTATACACATACAACACATACACATCACACACACATCACACACAAACATCACACACACACATCACACACACAGCACATACACACATCACACACACACGCGCACATCACACACATATCACACACACATCACATACACATCACACACACATCGCACACACACTCACACACAAACACACACACACACACATATATACACACACGTGTGTGTGTGTGTGTATGTGTGTGTGGTTTCTGAGGAAAATGCAAAGAATACCATGGACAGACAGAAAACCCAATGACCAAGTTCTACAAGAAAAAAAGTGAAAATCGTAAACTGATTATAGACATTAGATGTAGACAATCAACATCTTTTGGATACGTTATGAGAAGAAATGAATTGGAGAACTTGGTTACAATTGGCAAGTTGGAGGGGAGGCGAACAAAGGTAAGGTAGAGATGTGAATACCTGGATTGCTTTGCCTTTGGTGATCGGGTGAGATTGCGAAACAGGATCGCCTAAGCTTATCGGCATGGCACATGATGATATATATATGTGTGTGTGTGTTTGGGTGTGTGGTATGTGTGTATGAGTGTGTGTGTGTGTGTGTGTGTGTGTGTGTGTGTGTGTGTGTGTGTGTAGTTATATGTCGAATAGCTCAAGAAAAGGCAGTATTTCACAAGGAATATTCTCTGCAATTTATCTTCGCCAACCGGAGTGTAGAAGAGAGCACTAAAGAGCTATGCTCAGCCAATGTACGGTAGCTAATCATGGATGGTTAAAAGACAAGTGTGGAAATATGTGGAAGCTGCTCAGATGCTAATTAATAGAAGCATGATGACAACACCGTGGACGCATAAATAATGCAGTACGGTATCTTGAAAGACGTTTACTCACAGAGGACCAATGAGCAAGTACTCAAGTCCTACAAGAAACTCATGAAAACCGTAAACTGATAAGAGAAATTACACGCAGATAGTCAAGATTTTATGGGCACATTATAAGAAGAAATAAAGTGGAGAATTTTGTGACAAATAGCAAGACTGTTGGAACAATAGCAAGGGTATGGCAGAGATATATAAATATCTAAATGACTTGGAGACATGGCACGATCGAGACAAGAACACATAGCTGTTCTACGACTCTGGTGATCATATGAAATGGCGAAACATGATCGCCCACGCTTATCGGCATGATAAATGATGTTGGTGATCACATGAGATGGCGGAACATGATCGTCCACGCTTATCGGCATGATAAATGATGCTGGTGATGAGTTTCTCAAGGCTCTCATTGTTTGCTACTTTGGGCGTCCAACATTCTTCGTAGAAACCGCATCTTTCCTACCCTCAAGCTATTCCTTGTTTGTCCATTCACATTCCAAGATTCACTGACCTACTTCAGAACAGGTTCGATACAACATTTTCATCACAAACAACAATTTAGCTATTAATACAGCACAAGCTGTGTTTTAAAATTGAAACTAAATTCTAAAATCATTATTTAGTGAAATGACATTTTCTAGCGCTTAATCTCTTCGATTGTATGCGGTTATTCCTCACTCCCCATGAGCCAAACATCTCCCCAGCTGAAGAGATTAGATGAAACCACAAAAACCATTGCCCTCAGAAACCAAAATTAATCGCTTCACTCCAAAAACTACTGGCATGCGAGGTTTCAGAGTTGAATAAATCCGCTTTGAACGCTGATGATGTATTTCGTTTTTGTGAATTGGGAAGTATTCGTATCCGTATTTTGTTTGTAGATATATGAATTATATTACTTGCCAAGATCAATGTCCCTGTATACTGTCAACTTTGACGTGCTGAAATATTTTGAGTAGAGTTGAGTTGGGTCAATAACCGACATCACAGTACTCGGGACTTTCCCATTCGTTGTGCGTCTTCATCTTAAATAACCAGCGAAGAGGCCCAGTACTAACGATACCAGTGCAGTCTGATTACGCGCCCTCTGACCTTTGTTCTAAGCATTGCATGTAAACCAATTCTTTTGATCACTCTCTGTTGCACAATTCTCTCCAGGACATAATGATGTATTGTTCTTCAACACTGTACACATTATCCCAAAGTACCCTGGCCACATCTGTCTTATCGTGCACTAATACCCCACCCAGTGATGCACGATGATGGTCAGTACGGTTACTGCCATACATGTTTTTTCCTCTTCTGCTGTTATTATCGCCAACTAGAGCCTTAGCAACTCAAACCAGCTAGTTTGTCCGCCTGCTCGTCTCCCAACACACCAGCAAGTCATCGGGGTAGAGTTCCTACTGCTCCTCCCTATGTTTGATTTCTGAATTTGAGGCATGCATCAGGGCGTCTTGCCGCCTGGCTAGAATATCGAGCATTCAGTCGGGAGACACACGTTTGAATCCTCGTTAAGGTGATGGATTGTTTTTCTATCGGGGGAAAGTGAATGTCCTAACCTGCACAGTTCACGGTCTTAATTCCTCAGGCTAAAGACCCCCATGTGCTACACTGCAAGGCACAACAAGCAGCAATTATGGTTTTTTATTTCCCTTTAACATTCAGGAAAAGATCAGTAAACGAAGTAATTTACCTGTGAATGATACGTTTCTTATATACTGCAGAAATTCGTGCCCTGTAAGACGCTTGAGTGCCGGACATCGGACAAATGAGTCCGGACAATTAGCAATCAACATGTTGTGTGCGGCTTGGGCTAATGCGTACACAGAGTCTATGACAAACTGGATCAGGCCTTCTTGTTTGTACGCAGCCCAGTCTAGCAGGCTTTCTTTGCCTGTCAAAATAGAAGATGAATAAATGTATACGCTGGTGTGGGTAATCATAGAAGGACACAGGCTAATAGGAAATAAACAATTAGATATAACACTATCCAAAGTTAAAGACAGGGTCTAAAAGCGATGATCGACTTCACTGCACTGGTTTTCGTCCATATGGCTCGATCTATTTCCACAGGGCAGCCTGAAAGCGCCGTACACAGCGCGAACTCCGTAGCTCCAGCTATGACCCCCGGAGTCTCCGAGGAAAATGCACTTGTGAACGGAATGTCTAGTCCGGAATCGAACCCACAACCTTCGGCGGTGTAACCAATTCACTGAAGAGACTCCCAGCTAAAGGAAGCTGGAACGGGAACCGACTCTGGCAGTTGTCAGCTGTCGGGGCTCCGCGGTTGTCAGCGATCAGCTGTCGGGGCTCAACAGATGGACTTTTCTGTTAGCAACGTGACCAGGCTGAATGATGCGAGTCTGTTGCCTTTCAGATGGACCTGAGAGAGTCAAGGTGGGCAGAATCGGAAGTATTGCTGCCAAGATCCAAAACTACGACATATAGATTCTGAGGAAACAGACAACATTAGGTGCGTATTGCGATGTCTGATACTAAAAGAGATGACAGGATAATGGAAAAACAGTCGTAAACTAGAGGTCACATGACTGACTGACTGGCACCTTGCCGTCTTGATAGTCGATAGTTTGTAAAATGGAATAATACCTTTCCATAACTCAAAGCTTGGGCTGAATGTAGAGACGACGTGTTGCCTATGCAGAGTGATCGCTCTCTAGGCCTGCTTAGTTTACTCCAAAAGAAAGGTAACACCAATTCGTCTGGAGCAAGGCAAGCTGCAGAAGCTACCGGATCAGCAGAGCAATGCTCTAATTGCCCGCCTGTGATCTTTGACTTCAGAAACAAACTAAAATGATTTGACCTATAGAGCATTAACTTAACAAATAAACTTGTTGATATGCAAGCTATCTTCCTGCAAGCAGGCAGTTCATTGTAAACAAATTCCAGTATTATAGGTAGAGAAAGAAACTCTTAGCTTAAAAACGGAGAAAACAGATATCACAGAACACTTTAAAAAAGTCGAACGCTTAATTACATTCCAATTGCGCTGTCGCCTAGTTAGCTTGACTTGCTTAAAAGTTGTATCGAAAAAGGGGAAATTGACTGTTGCCGAGCTGTTAACGGAGTTTTCTTTTTTCCGATCTCTGACTCCTTTCCCTTCCTATGTTTCCGTTTCCCGTTCCTATCTCTGTTGATCGGACTAGCTCTGAATAGATATTATTTCTTTGCGCTGTCTGTTTTTTTCCCTTTATTTTAATTTTGTTGTTTCGTTGACAAAGACTTCGCGTTAAACGCTTTCTCTATCTGTAGGTTTTTCCATTCTTCGAACTTCTTAGGCATATTTTGTGTTCGTATTCGGACGCTATATTCAAAGTAGACTGTTCAGGGAGGCAATTGTTTTGTAGAAACTTAGAACTGTAATGTTTATAACCGAAGCGTTACCAAAGTTGACAGGGAACTGAGCAGATAATGCCACGAGCCTCGTCACCTGCTAAGTGAGGGAAAAACTAATCACCTACACCTCCGTACATTCAGGTCTCAGAAATGTGATGGCCGCATCACACCAAAGACCGATAGCAGGAAATTGCATTGGGAAATACTTCGTTAAGTTGGATCCATATATATATATATATATATATATATATATATATATATATATATATATATATATATATATATATATATATATATATATATATATATATATATATTGTCACACGTTTTCTTGATGATAATATCACGAAGTTCTTACGATGATATGCTCATGATATTATTGTGTGATGGTCGTTGTCTAGGTAACGATACTCATGGTGTGTCAATGGAGATATCTGTCTTGCAATGTAACTCACCCCCGCAGTGCATATTCACCAGGCATTAAACAAGATTCCGTTGGCGCACATAATCCTTTATTACAGAAATAAGACGGACAAACGGAACATGTTTATACATCCAGAAACATAATGTAATCCATAGAATATAAATATCCTCCTCACAATTTAACCAGCACACATCAATGCCTTCTCACGGCTGGCTTCTAATCTCAATCCACCAGACAGGTAATCCAGCTACAATCCTCGGCTGGATCTCACACAATACAACCCACACATTGGGTTGGAGCCACTGCTCAACTAGAGAACCCACTCTGGGTTTTGGCCTACACTCAATACAGAACCCACTCTGGGTTTTGGCCTACACTCAATACAGAACCCACTCTGGGTTCAGGCCTGTCTTCACAACTAGCAGAACAACACAACCCGGAGCTCTCTCTTAAACGACCTGCCCCGCAGTCAGTCTCCTCTCTCACTGCCCTTCCAGTCTCTTGACTTCACACAACACAACTCTCTTTCGACCCATCCCCCTTGGGGCCTTCCCCTCATATCCGCCCCATTATTTCTCAGTACTGGCTGTTTTCTCATAGCCAGGTCAGTCGCTTTACTGTCTCCCACTCTCATCTCCATTCTTCCTCATGCCCGGTCACTCACCTCAATGTCAGTGACCCAGGCTTATGTCATTACCCCCCTCTTAAAAGAAAACTTCGTTTTCAAATATTGGGAGACTAAAACTTACTAAACATGTGACCCAGACATATAGCCTGGGTAGCCCTAAGTATGGCTGCACCTTACTCCAGCTACCACCCTAAATAATACACCAAATGCTCATAGTACACTCCTATATTCCTCACAAATAAATACAACCATCTATCTTGTGTATCAATGCATGAACTAATACATCACATCATAATAATAATACATCATAGAAAAGCATTATACTTATGTACCCACAGGTCTCTTCCTACTTCACGACCCCACAATACTATTTGTGTACCGACCCTATATCAGGTGGTTCTGTTCTTGCATTAACCCACCTCTGATTCCTGTCGATGCTGTGTCTATCTTTCATGTACCCATGACTCATGGTACCTCTACAATTACAACATCTGTTTGCTATCCCTAGCCCTGGGTCAGTAATGTCGCGAAAACTCTTTTGACCTGACTCAACTTTCCTATCTGCATATTGCACCGTTACACTTGCGTCTCTGTTTAGTCTGAGCTCTTTATTCAATCTTGGCCCATATACCTGGCACCTTGCTTTCTGCTGCATACGCCTTATGCCTATGTGCCCTGCACATGCACTATCCTGAGCTGTTCTAGTATATCGGTCTCTATGTGCTAACGGTACTGCTGCTTGCCCACGTGCAGTTCTGCTATCTGAAAACCTGCGAGTGAGAACATTGTTCTTCCTCTCGAAGCACCATCTACCTTTCTTTGACTGCCTATGTTCTACTCTCCTACACCCTTGGGAACATTTGTTCAGAGTAGTATCTTGTCTCTGGGAGTCACTAGCACTATATTTGGGATCCATTCTCATCTGCTCAGCTGTACTATCCTTGTCCTGAGTTCCTGTGTCTACTTCAAGTGCCTCTTCTACCTCAGCTATACTCTCTAATTTAGGTTCTCTTGTGGTAACTACCTCGCTACTGCTTACACTATGTTTTTGCTCCCAATAAACTACTTCCTCTTCTGTACAATCTTTAACTCCTATAACATTTCCTATGATCAAATCAGCCACTGGTGAGTCCAGAACACACGCTGTCACTCTTCCAGTGATATATGGTGTTTTTACTGTTATTATGGCTACTGGGTAGAACTCTACTGTGCCGTTGAATGTTATGCATCTAATCTTTTTCCCTGTATAATCCGAGGGATCTATTAAACTTCTCCTCACTCCGATAGACGTACATGCGGAATCCCTAATTGTTAACGCTGGTCTATCATTAACAAATCCCTGATGCAGCTTCAAACTTCCTCCTTCATGGACTGCTGATCCTGCTTTAACTGTGTGACCACATATTAAGACTGGCTGACTGTCTTTTTCAAAAAGAGGTTTGCACCCACTACAATCTTCATTGTTCAGCGTCTCAATTACTTGCGCTGCATTGGAGTGCTCTGTTTCTCTCATCCTACATTGATGGCTGATATGCCCATTCTTTCCACATTTGAAACAAGTAATCTCCCTTTTAGTGTTGTTCGTTGGTCCATCTGATGGTTGTGCATCACACTCTGCTGCCCTGTGTCTCCAGCTCCCACAATTCCAACATCCGGCATAATGTGGACGTCTCTGGAAGTTCCCTCTTCTATATGGGTACCGTCCTACTCTACCAACATTGTTTCCTCGGAAACCATTATCTTGAAGTTCTTGCTGCTCACCTTTCTGTGCTGAATCCACACTTTTCGCACTTGGTCTGATAACTGGATTCTGGTTCTGTTTAGTGTACGCTGCACAGACTATTTCCTCACTCATTAGTTTCCCAATAGATACGTTAGGATGTGCAGTCATGTAGTTTTGCCCTAACTGAGACATTGTGTCTATGTCCTTTGGCTTCCGTTCCTCAAAGAACGCCACTAAATTAGAATTGCATGCAGATACTACCTGTCTCTTAACATTAGATCTACTAATTTATTAAAATCTTTCCCTACTTCTGCAAGCTCCATCCACTTATTAAATGTATTCTTTACTGTGTTAACAAAATCTGTGAAATCTTGATTTGTCTCTGGCCCTAACTGTCTAAACTTTGTTCTATATCCATGCTCAGTTAGTTGGAACTTTGTCAGCAAACGTTGACGTAAGATAGTGTAGTTGTTCCTTTCTTCTACAGGTAAATTAAACATTGTTTCTAGGGCCTTTACCCGTTAAATACTCGCCCAGTCTAATTGCGTACTCGCTTTCTGGGATGCCTAATACCTTCACTGATGCTTCGAATCTCGAAAGATAGGCCTCAAGGCAATCCCGGTCCGTAAAATATGGCAGTTTTAATCTCTGTGACGACTGCGACGGTTTTCTACTTTCCTCACTTTGACCCTTCGATGCAAATTCTAACTTTTTAATAGCAATTTCCGCTTCCATCTTAATCTTCTCTTTCTCAATTTCCATTCTCATGTGTGCCTCTCTCTCTTCCTGTAGACGCTTGGCTTCCATTTCAGCCTGTCTTTGTTCTCTCTCAGCTAACTTTTCTTCCTGTAGACGCTTGGCTTCCATTTCAGCCTGTCTTTGTTCTCTCTCGGCTAACTTTTCTTCCTGTAGACGCTTGGCTTCCATTTCAGCTAGTTTTACTTGTGTCTCTTTCTCTTCCTGTAGACGCTTGTTTTCCATTTCAGCTAACTTTACTTCCTGTAGGCGGTTGGCCTCGAGTTCTGCCTGTCTCTGTTCTCTTTCGGCTTGTCTCTGGTCTCTTTCAATCTGTTGTTGCTCTTTTGCTTCGGCATACTCTTGTAACTCTTTACCCTTCAGGCCTATTCGTTCACCTGCTTCAATATATTCCATTAAAGTAGGCATCTTGTACTTGTGGGCACGTTGCTGTCTGTCAGGCAATTATAAATGTAAAGACTCTGCTACTAGTCTTTGTGTGCCCTCCCTAAGTACACCACTACTCCTTGTATACGTAAATTCGTAGTGCTACAATATCACTCTGTACTCACCCAGTCACTCTATAAGCACTAGGTAGTGAGGGGGGAAGTATCACCTATACTCCCTTATATCTATATATCTATGACCAAAAGTTCATAAGTCCCTGGAAATATTGTTAAACATACATATAAATACATATACAAACAAATGGATGATAACACTAAGTGATGACTATCCAACGCTAGACTTCACAAGCTGAGTACACGGAGACGATGATGACACAGAAATAAACCACAGTAACAAATACAAGCTTGTGTAGGGACATCCACAGTGCGCGTAAAATATAAATATAAATTGACCAAGACCACTAGACAGCAGAAATGACGAAAGATCACAATAAAAAACATATCCGAACACAACAAATATCATATGTAAATATAACGAAAAGAAAGAGAGAAAGAAAAGGAATATATACAGAAAATATACACAGATCTTACGTTATACCCAAACGGCACGGTGTATAATCTAGGACCACCCTGCTTCACTGCAGAATCAAACAAACCGACCTTACGATTTACTTCCCAGAAAACACATGGTGCACAGTAAGAAAATAAATTTTCGCCCCGCCTCCCGGCCTTCGAGAAGCAACACAAAATGCCCTACTCTTGACAAACACTGGACCACATACAAATAATTGCGTAACACCCGACAACAATAAATATGACGATGGGAGCAAAACAATAAAAAATAATAATGTGTAACTGGTTGGCCGACAAATATGGGCCTATTAATCCGTCGCCAACAGTTCTTATTTTGCTGTTAATAGTTTTTCACAATATGCTGGAAATGTCTGTATTAAATTCTCCGAAATGTTTACGACGCTAGATTTCAAAGCGACTTGTTGTTTTGTAGAGTGGTTCGTGAATTCACGTGGTGATCACCAGTTCCAACTGTCGAGAAAAGTTGACGATGATAGTGATATCCAAACTGTTCTGTCTCGACACAGTCCGTAACGTTATTGTACTTTCTCTGACGTGGTGGTACCACAGTAATAATACAAAGTGTTCTCTCGATATGTTGTTACTTTCGTTGCGGAGATGGCGCTTCGCTGTATCATTAATGTTATGGATTTTCGTTACCCGACAAGATTCACCAAAAAGAAAAGGAGAATGGCAGGCAATGTTCAGCGCTTAAATTTGGGTATATAAATCCTTATCGGCAAAGAAGTACAACCATGGTTGCGATGACGATAAGTTAAAACTGTTTGCTCATAACAGAATAATGATGACAAAGGCTTGAACAAAGACGAAACATCAAGTCTGGCTTTCTTTCAAAACAACCTTGTTTATCCCGATCTCCTGTGGAAATTCCCAGTAACTTTCCACTGTCAAACAGCCTTGCCGTCCAAGGTCAACCTAATTTCTCTTTATCACTCTCAGTGAAAAATTCCTCCGTAAAACACAAACTTGACAGCCCCACCCGGCTGCTATATTAACTTCGTGGAAAATCACACTTTCCACTGCTGCCCTAGCACGGCTGTGGTAGGGGTTAACGTAACTTTCCCCTCGTACCTGGACGCTGGTGTCTCCACCCGTCCTATTTACTGCGTCGAAAAATCTTGACCAGTCAACTTGCAACAACACAGTGCGCTTGCCTCCAGCACACACACACGCTGCCCTCGCCACTCTGGATTCAACACTCGTCTTTAATTTCAGCACTGCTGCCTGGTATCAAATTTACCTGTCACCGTAATGGACTCTCCCGGTTAGTCTGTATGGCGTGTCTTTATCACCCCCTCTCGCTTCAGCGATATGGTTGGTTCCAATTCACCTGTAGTGGACTTGACGTGAACTGCTGTAGCCAGTTCCCGCACGGAGAAAAACTCAGTGTTTATACGGTGGACACACTCCGCTGTCCACCCTCTCTCCGCGAAGAGCCCACAAACATCTCAGAATGACAACACTGTCTATAATGTTCTTAATTGGACGTAGCCCTCAGATGTCACACGTTTTCTTGATGATAATATCACGAAGTTCTTACGATGATATGCTCATGATATTATTGTGTGATGGTCGTTGTCTAGGTAACGATACTCATGGTGTGTCAATGGAGATATCTGTCTTGCAATGTAACTCACCCCCGCAGTGCATATTCACCAGGCATTAAACAAGATTCCGTTGGCGCACATAATCCTTTATTACGGAAATAAGACGGACAAACGGAACATGTTTATACATCCAGAAACATAATGTAATCCATAGAATATAAATATCCTCCTCACAATTTAACCAGCACACATCAATGCCTTCTCACGGCTGGCTTCTAATCTCAATCCACCAGACAGGTAATCCAGCTACAATCCTCGGCTGGATCTCACACAATACAACCCACACATTGGGTTGGAGCCACTGCTCAACTATAGAACCCACTCTGGGGTTTGGCCTACACTCAATACAGAAGCCACTCTGGGTTCAGGCCTGTCTTCACAACTAGCAGAACAACACAACCCGGAGCTCTCTCTTAAACGACCTGCCCCGCAGTCGGTCTCCTCTCTCATTGCCCTTCCAGTCTCTTGACTTCACACAACACAACTCTCTTTCGACCCATCCCCCTTGGGGCCTTCCCCTCATATCCGCCCCATTATTTCTCAGTACTGGCTGTTTTCTCATAGCCAGGTCAGTCGCTTTACTGTCTCCCACTCTCATCTCCATTCTTCCTCATGCCCGGTCACTCACCTCAATGTCAGTGACCCAGGCTTATGTCATATATATATATATATATATATATATATATATATATATATATATATATATATATATATATATATATATATATATATATATATATGGACATTATTTACAGGACATCGCTGTCAACACCACTACTGCTGTTGTTGATGTCTTGGCAAGTTTACGTTCAGAGTTTGCTATCTGAATGACCGGCTCCCATAAAAAAAAATTTATGTTGCGTATCCCTTACGGGACGTTGCAGTCAACACCAGCATTTTCAGCTGCTGTTGATGTACTAGGCAAGTGTTACGTTCAGTAGTTTGCCATTGCTTTCTGAATGACCGGTCTCTATACCTTTTTCGAAAAAAACCAGCACCGCCGTGTTTCGAACCCGGGTATACGGGCTCACAAACCGCGTTCGCAAGCCCTTCAGCCACAGAGACCGGCTCCCATACCAGCACGTTATAACACAACGCGACACAGTCTGCTGCCAAATCGGGCATAGCTGCGTTTCGAACGCCTGATATGCGGCTCACGAACCGCGTCCCGCAAGCCTTTGGTATATATATATATATATATATATATTCCCGTTTGTCCAGTATGACTTCGGGTATCTAAAAATAATTGCATGTCCTTGCCAGGACGTCGCAGTCAAGCATAGCATTTTCTGGCTGTTTGTGAAGGGGTCCCGGGCGCCACTCGTAATCCCGCATACCGCGTTAGAAACACAGCTGCGGGAAATTTGGCAACAGACCGCCTTGTGTAGGCTTTCATACAATGATATGAGTGCCGGTGGTTCAGAAAGCAATGGCAAATGGCAAAAAGCAAATATTGAATGTAAACTTGCCAAGAAATTACAGACAGACAATAAATGCTGGTGTTGCCTGCGACGTCCTGTAAATTAAATGCAAATAACTTGTGCGTGTATGATTCACTAGGCAAACTTACGTTCGGTAATTTGTCATTCCTTTCTGAACCACCGACTCTCATACTTTTGTGTGAAAATCAGCGCACGTCAGTCTGCTTCCAAATCACCCGCAACTGTGTTTTGAACGTGGTATGTGGGATTGTGAATCGCATTAGTAACCCTTATCTACAGCGCTTGTGTCAGGGATTTACTTCCATCCTTTATTATCTTGCTGCTTTCTGTTGTTTTCGTGGGATTCTAATAAAAAATATATACAATTATTAATCACTTTGAAGGCCTAATAAGTTTCCTAATATTTCTTTTATTTCTCGTGTAACGAGATAGCTCGCTGAGGTGTTTTATGGGAGTATCGACACCAGAAGATGGCAAAAACACCAGCTTAACATTTTCAAATTAATTAAACTGCATATTTTCCATTTCGAGAGGCTCGAAAACCGGCAAAATCAGTTTTTGTGTCACGAGAAATATATTATATTAGACTGATATTGTCCTTGAAAGTGTTTCTATAAATCCTATGTCATTTTCTAGGCAACAGCAGGGCTATATGGTAAGTAACTGCCATAATTAACAGATTTATCTTGTAAGTTACTGCAATAATTAACAGTATTATATTGTAAGTCACTAATATAATTAACATAGTTATGTTGTAAGGTACTGCTATAATTAACATTGTTATTTTGTAAGTCACTGCTACAATTAATAAGGTTATCTTTAAAAAAATAATTGTTGCATATCCTTAACAGGACGACGCAGTCAACCCGAGTATCTTTTGGGTGTTTGTTTTGGCAGTAAGCTTCCTATTCTCCCAGACTCTTTTTGGTAACATATTCATTGTTGTTGCTACCTTACCAATCCTGGTGTTGATTTCCTGATATAAGGAATAATTTGCTACACGAAACACTCCCCCCTCCCCCACACCACCGCCATGCACTGCAAGGTATTATATTGGCAGTAAATGACAGTTGACAGTAACTCTGATCCTAGATATGTAAAATGGTCTACTATATCTTCTATCTACTATGGTTTCTATCTACAAAAACAACCACTGTTTATTGTCTTCATCGACGTCACAGTGGCATTTAATTTGATCAGTCGTAATGGTCTGTTCGCCGGTCTCCCTGGTCTAGGGGTTACACGACTTTCTCCGTAATCCCGTATACTCTCGTGAATAACGTGAAGTGCTCGAGAATCGGTGGCAGTTCTAGCTGCGTCGGTAACTTACGGGGTATGTGAGCCGGTCGCTCAGAAAGCAATGGCAAACTACTGAGCGTAATCTTGCCAAGAAATAACAATCAGCTGAAATATGCTGATGTTGACAGCGATGTCCTGTAAAGGATGTGCGAAGAAAAAAGAACAAAATGGTCTGTTCAGGGCACTAAACATGATCGGCTGCCCACCATCTGTTCTGTCTATTGTGGAATCGTTCCACACAGGCATGAAGGGTATAATCAAGTTTGATGGTGCAACTTCAGTGAAGAGTGTTAAATCAAGAGTGGAGTTTAGCAAGGTTGTGTAATATCTCCCACACTCTTTGAAATATACGTTTCACTTCTACTGAAGTATGCCTTTCGTGATCAGGATGACGGTATATACATTCACTCACGCTCAGATGGTGGCCTGTGCTCAGAGATTGAAAGCCATGACCAAAATTAGGAGGGTACTGATCAGAGAGTTGCTTTTTTGCAGATGATGCTGCGATTACGACCCACTCTAAGGAAGAATTACAACGTCTACTTTATGCATTCTCCAATGCTTGTTCTGAATTTGGTTTAATGATTAGCGAACAGAAGACACAGATTATGTCACAAGATGCACACGGGGAACTATTACGACTGATCAAAATAAATGCCACTGTGAGGTCGATGAAGACAATAAACAGTGGTTGTTTCTGTTCACGGCATTTTTCTTTCATTTGTCGCAATGAGAATATCATATCAATGGTAGACCGGTTCTGTCGAAAGTCACACTGTGATTCGGGGTATGTATGTTTTTCGTCTTGCAAAAGCCTGCATTCGCCATGGAGATTCTTGTTCTAATCTCTTCAAAGCATCTCCTATCAGATGTTATGACTGTTCCGAGATAATTGTACTGATTCACTTCTTTATGAATATTCCCATTTACTTGTATATTACATTGTGGTATTTCCTTCTTCTTATTTACGACATAATCTGTGTCTTCTTACAATGTAATTTTAACCCAAATGCTCACTGTGTGCAACAATCACATCTATTAAATTCTGCAGATCTTGCTCATTGTCTGCAATCAATACTGTATCATTTGCATATCTAATGTTATTTGTGAAGGCTAGTCACGGCAACGTCCTGTACGTTTCGTAAATTCTGTTCTGTAAAGCTGCATTACTTTGTGTTATTTTATATTGATGTTATGTCCCCCAATGATGATTCCTTTCATATTGTCAACATGTTATATAGCTAGTGACTACTTTAATTGACAGAGTTATATTGCTAGTGACTGCAATAACTAACAGTTATATATTGTACGTTACTGTACTACTTGTTTCAGGTGGTCTTCCTTATTTCCTTGTATTGCATATTGTGACTGGCTTGAAGTGACTGTATCATTAACATGCTAAGTAATAACGAGGTTATAATTACGACAGCTATCCCGTTAATTCACTGCTTGCTTAACGCGGCTGTCTAGTAAACCGCTCCAATAATTAAAATGTCTGTCTTGTCAGTGTCTTGTGTAATTAACCGCCGTCTGTTATGTGTGACTTATAATTATAAAACGCTTGTCTTGACATTTACTGCTGACAGTTCACTGGCATGAGACAGCAAGAATATTAAGCTACTGTCTTTGAAGTCTTTATTATAATTACAACGCTTGTCATCACAGTCACTGCTGAGAGTTCACTGATATGAAACAATAAGAACATAAGACTACTGTATTTTAAGACACTGTCAGGACAGACTTACCTGAACACGGTTTTGCCGCTAACTGGAATCCTCCAATGCTGCAGTTGAACAAATCCGCCCAGAACTCCTTGAACCAGGGATTTCTAGTGTTGTTCAGGGTGAGGTTGAGAAAATATTGGTCAAATCCTGAAGGTAGAAATATCAGTTTTGAACATATTAATTACACGAGTTTACGACATTAAATTTACAGTTAACTGATTCAGTGCAAAATAAGTAGGTTAGAACCAAACATGGTGCTCAAGTATTAAAAAGTAAATTTCCGTTCACTGAGCATTGAAATTGCGGAAGATACAGCGAAACAAAACACATAACACGATGACCATCGTATGGCGATATATCGTCCTTCTATCCGAATGGGAGGTCACATTTGGCGATATATTACCACTCGTGCGTACACAAATTAATCGATGTGATACATTCTAACATAAACAGCTTATCTTTCTTTAAAACAATGATTACAATCATGCAAACTTTGTTTCAGATGTTGAGTATCTTATATGGATGAAAGGTGTTACGTACTTTTCTAACAACAAGTGCTGTACCATACGCTGATTAAATCAATCGAAAAACACCACGTTTTTCACTGCTTTACAAAAATTAGAATAAAGACATAAAAACAGTATCATTCATCGAACTCGATTATACTATAACCCGTTACCAGTGTTAAATACTCAATATACAATGTTAAATGTGAGACGGGAGTCTCCGTGGCGAAGTGGTCAAGCCGTTTGACTCGTACTCTGAAGGTTGTGGGTTCGATTCCGGGCCGCGTCCTTCGGTTCACGAGTTAAATGTTTCGGAGACTCCTGTGGGTCGTTGCTAGAGGTACGGAGTTCGTGCTTTGTGCGACGCTTTCCGCGCTGCGGTAAGAGACTGAGCTATATGACCTGCCGCAAGCGTCTCACAAAGCGTTAACTACGTAGTTCCTGCTACGACCCCCAGGAGTCTCCGAGAAAATTGCATCTCAGAACCAAACAAGCGAGACGGGAATCGAACCCAAACCTTCGGAGTGCGAGGCAGGCGACTTAACCATTTCACCGCGGAGACCGTCCAATCATAGCGTTATCGGAATTAAATCCGTTTCATTCGTAACCATTTGTGAAAGACGCCTACCATTTTGTTTTCTGGATTCATTAAATAGATTAATGTGTGGCCTGCTCTGTGTCAAAGGGATTTCGGCAATCAGTTCGCATTCCCTCATACAGCGATGAAACACAGATGCGGGCGATTTGGCAGCAGAACGTCTTGCGTTGATTTTCATAATATGTTATGAGTGCTTATCGTTCAGAAAGCAATGGCAAATTACTGAATGTAAACCTGCCAAGAAATCACAAAAAGCCAAAACAAGCTGGGTTGACTGCGACGTCATGTAAAGGATATACATCTAACTTAAATGTGTGATATGTTGGTGAAAGACGCAAATAAATTGTACTATAAGAACTCGATCAACACAGATCACTTATACAAAAAACCAAAAAAAACTGTCACATTGTAGTACCTGGCACGACGCTCCTCTTGGGCAGGATGGTCACTGTACCTTCAGCAGCAACCTCTTGCTTATAGACGGGGAGGACTTTGACCCCCCAGCTGTCACTGGCCAGCAGGTAGACGGATTCGGTTTTGTTGAGTTTACTGATCGCTCTGACCACACGCCTGAAATAAAGGACAAACAGCTGAAATAAAGGGACAACGCTTGAAACAAGGAAACAACGCTTGAAGCAAGGGAACACTGCTTTAAACAAGTAAACAACGCTTTAAACAAGGGAACAACGCTTCAAACATGGAAACAACGCTTGAAATAAGGGGACATCGCATTAAACAAGGGGACAACACCTGATACACGGGAACAACACCTGCAATAATGGGAAAACACCTACAACAAGGGAACAACACCTACAACAAGGGGAAAACACCTACAACAAGGGGACAAACTTCTGAAACAAATGAACAAGTTCATTCAAAAGAAATGAAAGCATCATTTAATGTCATGTCCTGCGCAAAAGTGCATCCTCTCAGAAACCGTTTGTCTTCATAAATTATGTCCATTGCTGAAGTCTTCAAAGCATTTAAAATGTAGTCTGCTATAACTTTCCTTCGTGGTAGTAATCTTACTATTGTGAACGTAACCATTGTCATTATAAACAGATCTTTTGTCTATTATCGCGATCTTTAGACCATAACCAACAACTACATGCCGGCTGCTGTCAAGCTCAATCCGCTGCATGCCTCTATGGATTTGTGTGGCCTTGTGTGAGGCCAGAAACGGGCAACCCACCTTGTCAAATGGTTTCCCTTCATCTTCATCAACTTGTGTCATTTCACTTTACCACGCAAGTCACTCACTCACTCAAGGATTCATACATAAATGTACGATGAGACTTCGCCCTCTGTTTGATACCCTTTGAAAATAAGTTTTCATTCATTCATTCATTCATTCATTCATTCAATTATTCATTCATTCATTTAATCCTTTCTTATATCGTTCAATCGTTCATTAATTCATCCTTAAACGTAAATTACTTTGCTATGACATTCTTACACTGACTCCAACACTCATCCATCCAAAGTGTTCCCACTCACTCACTCACTCACTCACTCACTCACTCACTCACTCACTAACGCATTAATTAATTAATGTGAGACGTGCCGTAGTGCTCAATTTGATACCCTTCGAATCTAAGGTTCGTTCGTTCGTTCGTTCGTTCATTGATTCATTACTTCACCTCTATAATTCGTCATTGATTACTTTACTATGACTTTCTTACATTGACACCAACATTCACCAACACTGACCAACGTTCACCCATCCAACTGTACCCCCCCCCCCACCCCTTCCAAACCCATCAATCACCCACACATTTATGGCATCATCCAGTCTATCTCAAGTGCCCAATCTGTACTCTCTCACCGCTAAATTTAATGCTATAATTGGAAACTCCCGTTCTGAACTCACACAGACGTGTTTGTTAATGTCACAAAATGAGCATCTTTATGTCCAGGACGAAACTGTATACCTTAGATTATCCTCGTTAACAAACATCATGATGGCCCTCGCGTTATTCTCGACAGACAGCATGCTATCCAAAATGGTCGTCAGCTTGGAGTCGTCGGCACTTCGTGGGATACTCTCCGAACGAGAGATGCATAGTCCTGAAGTAGATTTTAGAGAAAACAGTTAACTATAACAAGCAAAAAATACAATAGAGACAAACGCTTTCCTAATAATATTTGTATGTCGTTAGTAGCGGTTCCGACTTCATGGCAAAGGGTCGCCACATAATGCTCCGTTTCTGTGCCAGTGAATATCACGCATAAAGCTCCTCACTGTCCCGTGTGAAAACTCAAGACTCAAGACACACCTGTCCTATACCGCCAGGTATTATAGACAGTAGACGACGGTTCACTGGGCCAACAGGTAAGCGTCTAGCCCAGTTGTTCTCACTCTTTTTTGCCCTAACACCCCTTCACCATAAGTGGAACAAACAGAAGTCTCGACAACCCAACAGCCCGCACAGGTGTACTATGAAATGCTGCTGCCAGAATGTGAAAGTATAAAGGACCCTTCTACACGCCTCAAAGGTCATTGGGCATATAGTGCGAGCCCCTTGTTGTTATAAACCAAACGGCCCTCTAGGGGAGATGTGGTCAGTACCACACAGGCCGATGTTACTTCCCAAGACCATTCCTTGCAACCATATTAGGATGCGACGACCTAGAAGCCCAGGTCAATTGTTAAAGTTCGAATCTAGCCCACTGCGATCCGAACACATAACCGGCGGGTTCTTAGGCGAGTGTCTAGCCACTATGCTACTGCGGTTCAAAGGTATATGGTGTTAGACCAATATTCCTATAGGAAAACTGGTTCTCGAGGGGTAATGTGATGAATATCCAGTCGGCTACTTTCACATTCACCAGACATCTCCTGATAGCCATCTTAAGCCCAGGTTAATTAATCAAATTTTCCGCTGTGCGGATTCGAACTCATGTGGAGCGGCTGGCCGTGTGGCTAGAACGCAGAGTTCTCTTTCGGGAGACCCGGGTTCGAATCCTACACAGCTGGGGTGACAAATTGCTCCCTGTATACAAGCAAGAGGTTGCTGCAGAAGGCACAGTTACTATCCTACCTAAGAGGAGCGTCGTACCTAGGTGGGGATTTTTTATAGCCAATTTGCACATTAACCCAGTTTACTCTATAGTCAATCCATAGATTGCCACGGATTATTTTATAGCCAATCCACAAATTAACATATATTATTCTATTGCCAATACATATAATTACATAGTTTATCGTCAGATCACAGACAACCATGCAGTTTACTGTATAGGTAACCCACAGACAACCACAGTTTGCCTTCCATACAACCAGCTGATTACCACACAGATTACTATATTTCCAATCCATAGATTGCCATACATTGCCCTATATACTCAGTCCATAGACAACAGAAAACAGCTGACTCGAGAGGCAACAAAAAGACAGCTACAAACTCAGACACATTGACAACTAGTTATACAGGGTGTATTTTTAATGACTGTGCAGTGTTTGAAAATATTGCCGGTCCACGTTTTGTATTCCCCTCTGTAAAGTTCATGCAACGTAAAAGGTGAATACAAAACTTGGACCGGCCATATTTTCACACACTGCAGTCATTAAAATTACATCATATACAACCAGTCCAACCATGGAATCCCCAACGGAGCCAAAACAACAACCCATCCTGTCACATTAACATCAGCAAGTCAGCATAGCTGAATGGGTAAGAGCTCTCTTTCTTAGACTTAAAGTGCGCTGATGCCGAGGCAGCTGGTTCAACCATTAAACCCGTCAGGTGGGCTAAAATGTTGACTTATCGTCCATGAATTGGGGATGTAAATTACAAGTACCTCAGAGGTCAGAGTGGGTTCGCCTGACAAAGAGGGACACTGGTAATTAAAGCTAATCAACACGCAACAATCAATCTAGACATTAACATCACCCTGTTACACAGACAGCTACAAAACGAACAAAAGGAGTTTTATTTTCAAAGGGTCACAAATTGGGCATGCAGGCCTGACTTACACTCGGCCCTTCCAATCAATCATCATTCGACCATCAATCACAACAGATAGCCCAGCTACGCATATATCCACACAAACAACCGCACAGCTAACAACAGAACAGACAGTAACCCACATACAATTAACACAACAAATACATACAATTAACACAACAAATATATACAATTAACACAACAAATACATACAATTAAGACAACAAATTCATACAATTAACACAACAAATGAATACAATTAACACAACAAATACTTACAATTAACACAACAAATATATACAATTAACACAACAAATATATACAATTAATACAACAAATACATACAATTAACACAACACATATATACAATTAACACAACAAATACATACAATTAACACAACAAATACATAAAATTAACACAACAAATACATACAATTAACACAACAAATATATACAATTATCACAACAAATACATACAATTAACACAACAAATACATACAATTAACACAACATGTACATGCAATTAACACAACAAATAAATACAATTAACACAACAAGTACATGCAATTAACACAACAAATAAATACAATTAACACAACAAGTACACACAATTAACACAACAAATACATACAATTAAAACAACAAATACATACAATTAACACAACAAATAAATACAGTTAACACAACAAGTACATACAATTAACACAACAAATAAATACAATTAACACAACAAATACATACAATTAACACAACAAATACATACAATTAACACAACAAATACATGCAATTAACACAACAAATACATACGATTAACACAACAAATACATGCAATTAACACAATAAATACAAATACATGCAATTAACACAACAAATACATACAATTAACACAACAAATGCATACAATTAACACAACATGTACATGCAATTAACACAACAAATAAATACAATTAACACAACAAGTACATACAATTAACACAACAAATAAATACAATTAACACAATAAGTACACACAATTAACACAACAAATACATACAATTAACACAACAAATACATACAATTAACACAACAAATACATACAATTAACACAACAAATATATACAATTAACACAACAAATAAATACAATTAACACAACAAGTACATACAATTAACACAACAGATAAATACAATTAACACAACAAATACATACAATTAACACAACAAATACATACAATTAACACAACAAATACATGCAATTAACACAACAAATACATACAATTAACACAACAAATACATACAATTAACACAACAAATACATGCAATTAACACAACAAATACATACAATTAACACAACAAATACATGCAATTAACACAATAAATACAAATACATGCAATTCTCATCTCATCTCATCTCATCTCATCATGTTCCTTTTGTACCTTGCGGAGTCGAGGTGAAGTATAAACATCGTGAGAGTGCCCGCTTATGGGCTTCATATATTAATATTCCCATGGACTCTGCTATTCCCTCTGTCCATCGTTTACGTGGTCGGCCTCTTCCTCTGTTTCCATCTGGTCTGTACATCATTGCTTGTTGTGGTATGCTGTTGAATGGTAACCTACTTGCATGGCCAAAACATTTGACTTGCTGCTTTCTAATAAAATCTAGTGCTGCTATAACTCCCACTTTAGTCCTGATTTCTTCATTTCTGATCTTATCTCTTCTTGATACGTTGAGTATTCTTCTTAGGAATCTCATTTCTGTTTTGATTTTTCTTTTCTCTTTTTCTGTCATTGTCCAGGTTTGGCATTGGTAGCATAGAGTTGGTAGGAAGATTGTGTTGTAAAGTGATTTCTTAGTCGTTATTGATACACGTTTGTTCTTTAGTATTGGTGCCATTTGTCCAATGAGTTGATTTGCCTTATTGCATCTATTTTCGATCTCGTCTTCTGATCTGCCATTTGATGATATTATACTTCCTTCTGGACAATTTTATTATTTATGAACCCAAGACTTTAGTAGCTCTAGGCAGATGACTTGACCACCTGGCCACGGCGACCCTCAGCCGACATTTCACCATCTAATCATCCATACATAGAATCGCATGTCTGTAATCAATTACACAGAAGTCAGTCTCCAAACCAGTCGTTAATTGATCTTAGCAGGCTATAGCCTTGTAATTTAGATGTAACTGACGAGATGCGGAAAAATACCGGGAGTTTGAAAAGTCTCACTACATTTTTTTATGCAGAACAAATGTGAAAAATTAAGTACATGATGTCATTAAAAAATGTGCACCACAGTCCATCGTGTAGCAATATGTAGCGAATGGCTGTCGTCTGCTGGAGTAATTCGTTGCACTCCAATCAGAATGGTGTTTTCAACGGAAGGAAGCATTTTTCAAATTCTTTTCTACATACAAACACCCAGTATATCATATAATAAATCGCGCAAAATATTGTTCGTGGCCTCTGCTTTTTAACCTTCAGTTTCTACAACAAAACAAGGTCACGTACCTTAGTTGGACTAATCATGGGCTTAAATCGCTAAATTTCCCATTTTTCAGATCTATGGTGGGTGTTGTGACAATAAAAAATTCAGACACTTGCACTCGTCCGTGGGTGTCTTAAAGAACTAGTTTACAACACTATTTCATGAATAACAGTATAAATAAACTCTAACGTTCTTAACAGTGACGACCTGTCTGAATGTTTGTAAAAGCAATCGATAAATTTGAACATGGTACGTAATGAGCACCGTTTGTGTCGTTGATGTGGGGACAGGCAGATCGATTATAAATACTAATGTACCGTGTAGAGGCCAGGCACACTAATGATAGATACTGTTGTAAATTGTGAACGACGGGTAACCCAATTATAACTAATGCTGCAAAGTGGGCAGGCAAAACTGAAAGAATACGAAACCAGTAAAAACGGGAGGATTACAATAAACGATGGACTGAAACAAGAATTCAATACAATGTGTTTCTTTAATGACTTTGAACACAGGCGCCATAAACAATATGTTGTGCGATTTCTTGCCTGGCATATTGCGCTGCATCTCGCCGGCTGTATACTTCTGGTCCAAAACGGAGGATAGGCGGTTGAGCTGAAAATGTCTCTGGAGTGTTTAAGCGTACGGCTACGGTTTGCTTACACATTTGTCCTCATGTTGGACTTACGGTGCATGGTTCCGTCGCCCTGCTATTGAGCTGAGTGGGTGGAACGACACTGTGAGATGTGAATATCGTATGGAGTGCTTTTTCATCTGCCGCGGTTGTTTGTATCGTGAACTGCATGGTCAGAAAAATGGCGGTAGGCCGTTTGCTAACTAACTGGGTTTGTCTTAAGCAGTAATATGTGGCTGCTAGTTTTTAGTGTCTGCCGCTTCCATCGACGATGAACTTTATTTTTCATGGCGGAATTTTGAGTTGGTATTCTGGCAGCGGCATTATGCATAGTGTACCTGTGTGGGCTATTAGTTTGTCGAGACTCCTGTCTGTTCCACTTTTCACATGGGGCAGTGAAGAGCATTTTGTATGATATTCACTGGCACAAGAATGGCACATTATGGGGCAACCCTTTACATGAGGTTGGAACCGCGACTAATGACTAATACTGAAGAATTATGTATCATGCAAAGTGAATAATCCAATAATACTTTGGGCAAAATACTGAATAGATAGTCAGTGTTATTGTTCGAATGTGGAGCATGTTATCTCCACTGTAGGATAAAATGTTAAATGAAGTCTTTCTGTTTGCATGGCAACGGCTGAATCGACTAATCGATAATGCATCGATATATTTGAGCAATCGATTAAGTTCTTCGAATGAACTATAAGAAATCTATTTTGCTTATTAACTCTATGATTGTTAATAAGCTAATAAGAATGTTCGACTAATTATCATGGCGAGAGGCAGTACTTGAGATATACTGCACAGGCTCTTCTTCTTCGTTTTCTTCTTCTGTCCTTGATCTCCCCCGTTGGAGCACAGGCTCTCAACGCTCATACCAAGCCGTCTTGTCTTTTGCTTTCTTTTTCAGCTCCCTCCGTTTTCTTCAGGTTAATCTATGTCTCTAATGCATTTCCTGTTTGTTTTATGCTCCATCTATTTCGTTTGTTTTGTGGATTCCAGAAAAAGACCGCTGTAATTATAATGTTATCAGCTTTTCTCGGTGTACCTTCTATTCAGCGCCAAGATCCTGTACTAAGGGCCGCCTCAGCGCTTCTGTAATATCATTTTAGTTCTTCTCTTTTGTGCAGGCGGTCGGACGCTGGTTACACGCTTGAATTCCTTGTCGCCTGTTAAGTAAGTGTGCGAGCGCGCGCGCACACACACACACACACACACACACACACACATACCATCTACCCACACACCCACCCACCCACCCACACACAAACATACACACACCCACCCACCCACACACAAACATACACACACCCACCCACCCACACACACACACCCCCACCCACGCCCACCCACACCCACACCCACCCACCCACATCCCCACACGCACACACGCACACACACATATACACACACACACACATATACACACCCACACACACACACACACTGTAAATAGTCCGTGATCACCCCGCAATGTGTACTGGACATATAGTGGCCGGTCTCCCTGGCGAAGAGGTTAACGACTTTCTCCGTAATCCCGCATATCCAGGTGAGGAACACAGCTGCGCAAAATTCGGCAGCGGATCGCGTCGCGTTGGTTACTTACGAGGTATGTGAGCCGGTCGCTCAGAAAGCAATGACAAACTACTGAGCGTAATCTTGCCAAGAACATTAAAGGGCAGCTAAAAAATACTGGTGTTGACTGCAACGTCCTGTAAGGGATATGCAACTTTAAAAAAAGCTCTCAATATGTGATGTGATCAGTACCACTCCGCCACCTTCACTTTCCATAAATTTGTTGCTGCCCGTTTAAGCTCTGACCCGATACGGCAGCCCACGCCCTTGTAAACAACTTGCCAAAACTGTGATTATAACTGATCGTTAATCGTTGACGTAAATACGATTATAACTGATCATTAAATGTTGACGTAAGTTTGCCTTCCGAATTAGCGTGTACATAAGGTGATTTTCTGACGTGTGGTTTGGAAGGAGCAAGAAAAGAAGACAAAGATAATCAGTAGGCAGGAGTAATGCATACGCGTATAAAGCAGATTGTCAGACCGTCAAAACCAAATAAATACGGTTCCATACTGAGGCCTATAAAAGAAAGATACGCTGCTTGTAGTGAAGACGAAACATATTGAGCTCTTTTCGTCGTCTTTTTCTTTATGTTGTTTGTTTTCTACAACAGTGTAATTATAATCACATATATAAATAAACAAGTAAGCAAATATCAATAGATTTTGAATGCAGGCAGACACGGGGATTGCATTTTGTTATTATTATTATTTTTCTGTTAATACAATCGACATCCGGCACATTGGATATTCCAATACGTGCTCACTCTTCCGATGCAGCAACCATCTCAAGGTATCTGTTGTGTCTGTCTCTCTGTACGTGCGTAGTATATATATTTGTATGTAGAACAAATTTGAAAAATGAAGTGCATAATGTCATCAATAAATGTGCTGTACAATCCATTGTGAAGCAATATGCATCGAATGGCTGTAGTCTGCTTTTGCACTCCAAAAAGAATGGTATTATCAACGGAAGAAATATTTTGTGTTTGTTTGGTGAACACGTGCTTGGAAAAGGCGGTCGATACACACGGATGATTGTTCGAAGATTTATTGCAAGATTTCCTGATAAGCAATCTCCTCATCGCATTAAGATTAACAATTTGTTGAATACGTTTCTTGCTACGGGAAATGTGAAAGATGCTCCACAATCTGGTAGGCCTGCTGTCTAGATATTCAAGACAGATTCCTGAAAAGTCCAAGCAAGTCCTTGAGGAAACTGTGGCAACAAGTGAACGTATTAGTGAATACAGTGCACACACATCTTAAACAACGATGACACTTTAATCCATACAGGATTTCTGTGATATCTGAACTGAAAGAGTGAAAATCAAACCAGAGACAATTACTCCACGTGGTTTTAAGCATATTTAGGTAAAGAAGACGAGTCAATTCTCGATGTAACTGTCTTCTTTCATTAGGTATGGTTTCTTTCATCTATCTGGATACGTTAATAACCAAAATAATCGTATTTGAAGCACCTTTAATCCTAATGCATTTCAAGAAGCGCCTCTACATGATGAGAAAATTGAGGCATGATGTGCCATCAGTAGAAAAACGTTTTATTGGACCAATTTTCGTCAACAACACTATAAATACCGATTGGTACCATACCGACTTTCTTGAAACTCAGAAAGCATGCTGAGGAAGGTGAGGACAGGCAAGCTTCGGGCAGAGTGGCTTACTTCGTTTCGGAGGTCACGGGTGGCAAGCATGGCCTGGTTCTTTTCTCCGGGGCATGCCATGTGCTGGGGAATGAACAGGCAGACAGATTGGCTGGCTCTGCAAAACTTGGTGGAGTATTGGTGCATGACAAGGCAGACGTGGTTGCGGCCTTGTGGGAGCACGTGTACACCTCGGAGGAGCAAATGGATCACCATGGTCTGGCAAAAATGCGACAGCGAGGTGTGACGAGGGGATCTGGCCAATGCTAGACGCTTGGAGGAAAGGCGAGACGCACATATAATCAGATTGCCACTGGTACTATTGGTGTTGGAACTCTTCGCTGGCTGCTGAGGATGGGGACGGAGCGCTTATGGGAATGCCCCGAATGCTGTGATGTCGGTTCCTATATCAATCAATCAATCAATCAATCAATCAATCAATCAATAAAACTTTATTTTGAACAGAGGAATGAACGTGAAATTGAAGAAGCGTTGTTTCAGCAAGATGGTGCAAATGCATGCACAGCTATAGCGTCACTGCGTGTTTGTGTTTGTTTGTTTGTTTGTTTGTTTATTTGTTTGTTTAGTTTTTGATGTTGTTTTTTGTGGGTTTTTTTTTGGGGGGGGGGAGGTTGGGGGGGAGGGGGGGCGGATGTTTGCAAATCGCATAATATCACGTGGAATTTGACCTGCTCGATCTCCATATCAACTCCATTAGATTATTATTTATAGGGTTTCTTGAAAGGAAATGTTTTCCAAAACAATATAGGCTCAACTGAGGACCTGAAAGAAGCAATACGAATTACCATTGATGTGCGAAAGATAAGTGGTAAGACGAGCCAGCGTACGCAATTTGCAACTCTTCGGAAATAAAGTTCGTTCGTTCGTTCGACGCTCTGTTCCCATGAGGACACGGTTTACCGCCTTCTCTATCGACCTCGACAAACATTACTGAGATACTTTAGTTGGATTATCTCCCAGGTCGTGTAATGGAACTAGCATTAGAGACTCGTCGCTGTCGACCAGCTAGGTCCTACTTCCTGATATCGGTCCAGTCCATGCTTCTTCCCGCTATTTCTGGTGCATTGTTTGCTATTGTTCTCGCGTTCATTGCCCTTTACGATGGGATATCAGGATGCGTACAACTACCAGATTACATTTGTTCGTGTCTTTTCATTATGGTTTATATACCCATGGATGGTAGTTTTCACAAAGGTACCTCAAGAGCTAAGGAATACATTCCAATTGCCCAAGCAGTCGATATTTTGTACACACCGACAATACATTGATAAACACACACACACACACACACACACACACACACACACACACATTTATTTGCATATCCCTTAGGCCTACAGGACGTTGTTGTCAACATCAGCATTTTTCAGCTGCTGTTGATGTACTAGGCAAGATTACGCTCAGTAGTTTGCCATTGCTCCCATACACCGTAAGTTAACAACGCGGCGAGTACCGCTACCGATTCTCACGCAGGTTACGTTACTCAAGAGAGTATACGGGATTACGGAGAATGACGTTAACGCCTAGGCCAGGGAGACCGGCTATATACACACAACTAAATCGACAAACATACACACATATACACACACTCAAACACACGCATATACACACATACATACCAGAATGTTTTGTGGCCTCCACAAAAGCTTGAATGCCCTTTTCTCCGTAAGTGCCAGAATCAGCCAGCGTGTTCACATACGTCCACCCTAACGCCCTAGCAATGTCTGCCATCGCCTGCGCCTGGTAGTTGTCAGGGGGCACTACTCTAGAAAAATACTCGAACCTGGTTTTGTCGCTCAGATCTGCACTTGTTGAAGCAAAGCTGATTTGGGGAATCTGGAGATAAAATATGGACATCACGTATAGTAAACAAGATAAGACAATATATATGATTATTATACTATTAGCGGTGTAGAATTTTATACTATTATTGCACTAATAATAACCTCTGAATTCGGAGTGTGTTAGCCTGATGGCGAAGGACACTGGTAATAATGAAAGCAAATTCACAAGCAAAATTCAATCCAGTGGACTATAATTAGTAGCACGGGTATGGACTGCGCATGAGTTCAAAGCGTACAAATGAAAAAAAAAAATATGACTGCTATATGTTGGTTGATTTAGTAGGGACCTCACCAATAGCGCACTCTGTGGCACCCGTAATAATCCAGGACTCCAATCGCGAACAGGACGCGCTAGAGACAATTACATCCGTTTTCGGTATGTGCCCAGCCTATCAGGGGAAAAACACTTAAAACATAAACACAACCAGTTCGTGTTAAATTTAAAATTTCTGTGGGGATAAGAACTGATCCACATTCGAACGATAACTGGGAGTATGTGTTTTATTTGTTCCAGCTAAAGTATTATTAATTTATTCACTGCATATGATATATAACTCCACAATGTGCAGCTGACTAGATGCGGAGAAATAGTGTCAGGCAATAAATCGCAAATCATATTTGTATTTTGTTTTTTGTTTTTTGGAATGTTATGGGAAGAAATTAATTGGAGAACTTGTTGACAACTGGCAAGATTGAAGGGAAGAGACCAAGGGAAAGACCGAGAAGTAAATACCTGGATGGATTGGCCACGTAGCATGGTCGAGACAGAAACACGGAGCTGATCAACTACTCTGGTGATCGAGTAAGATGGCAAAACATGATCGCCCACGCTTATCGGCATGGCACACGATGGATGGATGGATTGTTTGTGGCTTCCGTGATAAGTATTTGCCATAATTATCCTGCAAACTAATTGCGCATAAATATATATCATAACTCCAGGGTAAATAATCTGAAGACAAGAATATTCCATCTTTATAGCGTAAACTGCTTTCTCCGTAACCCCGAATACTCTCCTGGTTGACGTGAGTGCACGAGAATTGGAAGCAGTTCGAGTCGCGCCAGTGACTTATGAGAGTATGGAGCCGGTCGCTCAGAAAGCAATGGCAAACTACTGAGCGTAATCTTGCCAATAAATCAACAATCAGCCGAAAGATGCTGATGTTGACAGCGATGTCCTGTAAAGGATATGCAAAAAAAAAAAAAAAAAAAAATAGCGTAAACTATCTATACGCAAGTATATAACTTAACTATTCGGTAAACTAAACATAGATAAATGCATACTATCATTGCGGGGTCATACTGACCATGTGATGAGCGCTGTCGGACGAGGATTCGACTCCTACTTTCCTCACCCACTACCAAAGGAAGGGACCAATATATCCGTACACTCAGGCCTACAAAATGTGGTGTCTCTATCACAACACTAACCCATACCAGCTTCCTGCTTCGGGATAGTACTTATAATTGCAGGGTAAACTAATTATAGAGGAAACTATCTATAAAGAAGCACATATTATGTTTGTGTAATTAATTAATCTGCAGTCACATTTACTTAGTGTCAGGTCTTAGTCAGATGCGCGTGAGCTGCACAAAGTACGACAGTACTACTTACTAACTGCTTTCTGTTAGAGCCGAATATTGGGAGACGCTCACCACACCCGAAAGCCCACATTAAGCCGACGGCTTCAGGCGGAGACGCGCAAGTGGGCGGGTATAAGGCTTCTCTTAAAGCGAGAAAATGCAACTTAAGACTAAATGTTATGACAGGACCTTAGCCTTGGTCGGCAACTGGTCTAGGATGAAAGCTTCGATAGGCGGGAAGCTAGAGCATTACTTTGTTGATTCGACATCTTCTGCAGTTTGTCTCGTTCCAGATGTACTGCCTTTACCTTTCATCTGGAGTGAACGAGACAGGCCGAGAAAGGGATCATGCTGTATTGGCCAAACCATATTCCCTGCAATTCAGCCCAGGCTTTCTGCTATGGAGGGGTATAACTCCATCCCTGGTCCCCGCTAAGGGTTAAAGTTATTAGGGATTTTTAAAGCACAGTGTAACAAACTTTCGTCTGTCAAGACGGAAGGGTGTCAGTGAGTCACATATACATCATAACTGGTGGCAAAAGCAGTCTGCAAACACGTATATACCTGGTTTATAGAGGAGCATTTATGCCGCCATGAATACATCAAAATGATAGGACAGTCAGCCTGCAGGCAGCATATGCCACGATTAGGCGAGGAGACATGAATGCAAGATATTTCATAATTATAATATAAACAAAATAGAGATTTGATAAATGATAATTATGTCGCCATTCACAATATATGGTTCTAATGTATGTTATTATTATGTTGTAAACAACAGAATAGCGAACAGTTATCTGTTTTCCCCCAATCCATGGTTTTTAACTGCTAATTAATGACTGACCGTGTCAGCGCCAACAAAAACATGTCTCTGTCGTTGTACAAATCAGGTTCATTGAATGTCACAAGGGGAGAGGGTAATTGACCTGGTATATTGAACATGTTCTGCTGTATGGAAGTGAATTCTGGCATGTGAATGAACAAAGCAGATATCCAATATCTGGGAATTACTGCTGCCAAGCTGGGAGTCCCAATAAAAACATAACATTTGATTGCAAAGCTCGACCCCTGTTTAAACGCACACAGATACGGGTATTTAAAAAAAAGGGGTTTACTGCTGCTAAGCTAGGAGTCCCAATAAAAACATAAAAGTTGACTGAATAGCTCACGGATGTGAACACACACACACATATGCAATTAAATTTTTTGGAAGTCTCCATCAACGGAAAACACAAGCGAAGCGAACTCAAAAGAAAAACAGACAACGCAAAGAAATACGTCCCTGGAAGGTCTCCAAATGAGGAAACTAGGGATTTAAATGTGAATTACCGAACGTTTGGGAACGTTTGGACAGGAAGAGATTGGAGACGGGGAAGATGTGGTTCCTGAGACGAAAGTTGTTAATGCCTCGGACTGCTTAAGTTACTAACAACGAGTGCCCAGCAAAGCCTGGTAAAGTTAGAATCCCAAGTTGATTTTCGAGGCGATTTTACATTCAGCAGTTTACCATTGGTGCAGGCTTCGTGGCATAGAGGTTATGACTTTTCTCCGTAATCTCGTATACTCTCGTCGGTGACGTGATGACGGTGAGAATCAGCAGTGGTTCGAATCGCATCGGTAACTTACGGGGTATGTGAGCCGGCCGCCCAGAAAGCAATGGCAAACTACTGAGCGTAATCTTGCCAAGAAATCAACATACAGCTGAAAGATGCTGGTGTTGACAGCGATGTCCTGTAAAGGATATGCACACACACACAAAAAAGTTCACCATTGCTTTCTGAACGACCGGCTCTCATGCCATTGTATGGAAATAAGGCAAGAAGGATCTGCTTCCATATCTCCCGCAGCTGTGTTTCGAACGCGGTATGCTGGATTACGAATTGCATTTGCAACTCCATCGCCACAGAGCGAACTGACCTTTACACAACTAAAAGAAAGCGGAAAGCATTATTGATTCGTCATATAATGAAAAGAGGCAGTGGAGTACATTAGGAATATCAATGGTAGAAGAGACAGACACGGATCGCGAGACATGAAGATTAACATCTAAGACGATGACGTAAAGGAATAGCATCAATAGAATTCATCCAGAACCCCAAGGACCAAAATCCATGGAAAGACATGAACGCATAAGTCACCCTGGAGAGCACATAAAGATCGTTATATAATCTCTCCCTTAAAAACGAACGAACGAACGAACGAACGCACTTTATTTTCAAAGGGTCACAAATCGGGCTCTCAGGACCATCTTACTTTGGGCCTGTCCAATCACTCATCATTCGAAAATCAAATGTCTATTCTGAATGTCATGTTCACATATAAACAGAAACATTGTGAAGTGAATGTTGTGATTGTAAACAAAGCATATTACCATGTTATGAGACAGGCTGGCAGGCAGACACACACATACACACCCAGACACGCACGCATACATAAACACACACATACATACCTATATACATACTTACTTCATTTACACATGGTCTATGAATTATATACCCCCTCAGTGACACACAAATACACACTCCATCGCATACACATATAATCACAATCACAAACTCACTGATAACGGTGCTTTCTGTCCATACACTGTTAATTCTTGGCTGGGACAGAGTAAGAGATGTTGATCATGGTCCAAATATATTGCTTGGGTTGTGTCGAATTTGTCATTTGTGCAGTTTATTCAAGGAAGGATCTAGGCATGTGATTATCTGTCGTTCGCTATCGAGAGATGTTTTTGTGTGTGCAAAGCACAAATTTCAGAAGGTAATGGCAAACTACTGAACGTAAACTTGCCATGAGATCACAGTCTAAAAATGCTAGGGTTGACTGCGACGTCCCGTAAAGGACATGCAGCTAACATTGTAACAAAGTTTAAGGTTCTGGTAAAATGTTAGGACCACCGTATGATCTTGTCTATATGTAAATTCATTTACAAGCAATTATACAATATCATACCACAATCCACAAATGGCACTATATCATACCACAATCCACAAATGGCACTATGGCATACCACAATCCACAAATGGCACTATATCATACCACAATCCACAAATAGTACTATGGCATACCACAATCCACAAATAGTACTATATCACACCACAATCCACAAATGGCACTATATCATACCACAATCCACAAATAGTACTATGGCATACCACAATCCACAAATGGCACTATATCATACCACAATCCACAAATGGCACTATATCATACCACAATCCACAAATAGTACTATGGCATACCACAATCCACAAATAGAACTATATCACACCACAATCCACAAATGGCACTATATCATACCACAATCCACAAATGGCACTATGGCATACCACAATCCACAAATGGCACTATATCATACCACAATCTACAAATAGTACTATGGCATACTACAATCCACAAATGGCACTATATCATACCACAATCCACAAATAGTACTATGGCATACAACAATCCACAAATGGCACTATATCATACCACAATCCACAAATAGTACTATGGCATACCACAATCCACAAATGGCACTATATCATACCACAATCCACAAATGGCACTATATCATACCACAATCCACAAATAGTACTATGGCATACCACAATCCACAAATGGCACTATATCATACCACAATCCACAAATGGCACTATGGCATACCGCAATCCACAAATGGCACTATATCATACCACAATCCACAAATAGTACTATGGCATACCACAATCCACAAATGGCACTATATCATACCACAATCCACAAATAGTACTATGGCATACCACAATCCACAAATGGCACTATGGCATACCACAATCCAGAAATAGTACTATGACATACCACAATCCACAAATGGCACTATATCATACCACAATCCACAAATAGTACTATGGCATACCACAATCCACAAATGGCACTATGGCATACCACAATCCACAAATGGCACTATGGCATACCACAATCCACAAATAGTACTATGGCATACCACAATCCACAAATGGCACTATGGCATACCACAATCCACAAATGGCACTATATCATACCACAATCCACAAATAGTACTATGGCATACCACAATCCACAAATGGCACTACGGCATACCACAATCCACAAATGGCACTATGGCATACCACAATCCACAAATGACACTATATCATACCACAATCCACAAATAGTACTATGGCATACCACAATCCACAAATGGTACTATGGCATACCACAATCCACAAATGGCACTATGTCATACCACAATCCACAAATAGTACTATGGCATACCACAATCCACAAATGGCACTATGTCATACCACAATCCACAAATAGTACTATGGCATACCACAATCCACAAATAGTACTATATCATACCACAATCCACAAATGGCACAATGTCATACCACAATCAACAAATGATGTTCACATGAAAGGTAATCTTCGTGAAACCCCAAAAAAGTAAACTGAAATGATTACTTTTCCCAACATGCGGTGTAATGGGTATATGGTTGTTATTCCATATTTTAAATCGCATATCGCAAGATGTCTGATGTGGTCAATATCACGCCGATCACCATTACTTCATGTGAAATTGGCTGGGTAACATTTTAGGCTGATTTTGATTTGGGAACACAGGTCACAGAAAATAACTTCCTGTCTCGAAGGAATTCGAACACAGGACAACCGGGTCGGCAGTAAGAGTCCTAGCCATTATGCGATTTCTATTCACACAATACTGCATGTTCAGAAAAATGGTGGCCTGCTTGACGCTGAACTAACTGGGTTGCCTTATGCAGTGATGTGCGACTGCTGGTTTTCTAGTGACTGCCGCTTCCATCGATGATAAACTGTATTTTTCGTGGAGGACTTTTGTGTTGGCATTCTGGCAGCGGTCTTATGCATAGTATACCTGTGTGCGTTGTTGGTTTGTCGAGACTCCTGTCTGTTCCACTTTTCACATGGTGCAGTGAGTAGCATTTTCTGTGATAGTCATTTGCACATGAATGGAGCATAATAGGGCGACCCTTTTCCGTGAAGTTGGACCCGAGACTAGTTAACTAACAACACAGTAGACAATACAACAACAGCAATGTTGAAAGTAGCCATTATGCGGTTGCTATTTACACAACACAGTAGACCATACAGTAACAGGAATGTTGAAAAGACGAATGTATTATTATTAACACCCGGGGTAAAATTGATCTGTTAATATTTTACCACCTGGTAATCGACGCGACAGAAGCGTGGTGGACGGTACCCTAAATGCATCCGTGGTAACTCCTGTTTTCTTATCTGAATAAACCATCGGTCCAGTATGTTTCTTTGGATGCAGAGCACTTTTCAGAGAAGTTAAGTTGAATTAATATATGGGTTTCCACTTAAGATGGATAAAAAAAAACCATGCAAAATATTAAGAGATTTAAAGAAACAATCGACAATTATGTAAATATTTACAAGAAGATTAACTTTAGAAAATTGCAGGGAAATTGACAAACAACACAACATTCAAAATCCTAAAATAATGCACAGAAGATTTAATAAACCCACGAGAAAAAAAAACCGCAATAACTGGTTGCTTACAAATTAAAGGAGACAAAATTATTATTTCTAGGGATAAATTTTAGATACATGGTCAGAATGTGTGAAAGTCTTTAACACGGAATCACGTGGGCAGCAGCTTTTTATTCTCAATAATAGATAACGACCACACAGTTTCTCTTAATCCCTAGAATATACAACTTGATCTATGAAACGCACCCAATGTATTTACCCAATCACATTATATGGGTCTCAAATATAGATAATGAACGAATGAATGTATGCATCAATCAATCAATAAATCAGGTGCCGTCTCCACTATGAAGGTTGGCAGCAATGGATCTCCAACACTATCTCACGCCTTGATTTTACATTCTGTCAGACTGCTGTTCATCCATGTCTTAATGTTATCTTCCCACTTGTAGTGTTGTCTACCTCTTGCTTGCATTCAACCTTGCCCTCCAGTATCATTTTTATAGAAATGTTATCTTTTAACGAGACCTAAATATTTCACTTGCCACTTTTTTATTTCCATTCATCAACTTTCTTTTCATACCCAGGATTTCTAGAACCTTTCTATTTGATTGTTTTTTGTTTCTATGAAATACCAGACATTCTTCTGTATATTCATATCTCCAGGGCCAATATTCAATTTTCTAATTGGAAAAATGGATAGACGTGATGGAACACAAATAAACACATTTGAAATGTTGTATTATATATAAAATTACACGAACTATTTCGATTGACAAACTGACGAATGAACAAGGGAAATACAAGAGAACAAAGAATACTTTTGAATCTATAAAACTAACGGTGATAGTTCCATGGCTTAAACAAATAAAGATAAGGACCCATTTAACGCCATTAGGGCGCAATGGGTATATAGTGTAGACCAAGGGCTTGGCCACATCCTAAGCCATGACGAAACAACAAAATGACTAATGAGAACACTGGAAGACAAAATGCCTCAATCCATCCAGCATCCTTTCTCAATGCCTGCCACTGTTTCTTTCCCCGCTGATCTTTTCAGACGACACGATGGTTTTCAATGCCTCTCTTCTCATTAAAGAGAAACTACCAAATTATTTATCACAGATAACTCGGTTTTATAAGTAAATCAATAAGAATATGCTTATACTGTGCCCAGAATTGATTCTCACGAGAAGCATACACAGCGTCATCATGACGAGATGGACACGAAGGCCAGGGAAAGTTGTAATATATGCAGATACATGCAGACGGCATCCTGGGTGGTCACAGATTGTCATCGGCGACTGGTATTTTCTTTCCAGACTCCCAGACTCAACTAATCAATGTCTATGAACATAATAATGCCAATATAATGTCATATACACCAGACGGTCATATTTCTTACTCTCTATCTTGCCTCTCTCTCTCTCTCTCTCTCTCTCTCTCTCTCTCTCTCTCTCTCTCTCTCTCTCTCTCTCTCTCTCTCTCTCTCTCTCTCTCTCTGTATATATTAGGGGCGGTAAATTGAAACCCGTTCCAATGGCTTTATTATAAAAGCATGAGAGAAACATTAACAGGTGTGGTAGAATTAAACAAAGCATTCATTTTGAATGAATTATGCACCATGGGTTGGTCAGAGGAAGTCGCCGTAGGCATTCAAGCAAGCATCCCATTGCTTATGTAGGCGGCGAATGCCGTCCGCAAAAAAAAAAAGGTTTGTGGTTGCTCACTGAACCAAGTGCTTACTGCGTTCATTACGTTTGCATCTGTGTGGAATCGTTGCCCCTTGAGAGCTTTCTTTTTAGAGGTCCGAACAAATGAACATCACATGGTGACAAATCAGGACTATAGGCTGGATGTTGCAGAATTTCCCACTACTTCCTTTCTAATGCTTCCTGCACAATCGTGCAACAAAATCACACCTCGAGAAAGCATGCCGGGTCGTTTATTCTTGATGGCTTTTTGCAGCTTGTCTAGTGTTTGCCAGTAGTGGGTAGAGTTTATGTTGCCACAAGGTTCTTTAAAGTCGGCCAACAATAGCCCTTCATGGGTACAAAAAAAAAAAAAAAATGCGCTTACCAGCTGAAACCTGTATCTTGATTTTTTGGCTTTTGGTGATCCAGCATGCTTCCATTGCATGCTCTCTCTTTTGCTGCTCGTCTCAAAGTAGTGACCCCATGATTCATCGCCTGCCACTATGCGGAAGAGAAATGCATCAACCTCCACTTTGTAACGCAGCAAGTGGTTGAAAAGCCATCCCATGCGCTCCTCTTTTTGGTGGTCGGTCAACATCCGTGGTACCCACTGTGAACACACCTTCCGATATTGCAATTTTTGAATTGTTCCATTTGACACATTAAATTCTTTCGCTAGCGAACGTATGCTTCGACAACGGTTCATCTGTACTTCTGCATCAATTTTGGCGATGGTTTTATCTATTGCAACAATATGCGCTTGACCCGGCCGTCAAAGATCTGTCGTGAACTGACGTCCTTTCTGAAACATTTGTGCCCAGTCTGTCACTGTTGTCTTCGACACACATTTGTTACCGTACGCTGCCTGCATTCTTCGATGAATGTCCACTGGTCAACTTCCTTTAGATGAAAGAAATTGAATCTCCGCTCTTTGAGCTTCTTTGGACGGATTTTGGATCAACCCGGCAATTTTCTCAACGGTTAGAAACAGAACGTATGCATCATGGGACGATAAGCAAGTGCTCTTTTAATTCATTGGTCAGTATTTATCACATGACTATGACATGATTATGTTCAACGTACGCAATTACGCGCGGTGCGGCACGACAGATTTCAAATGAACGCCCCTTATGTGTGTGTGTGTGTGTGTGTGTGTGTGTGTGTGTGTGTGTGTATTAAGCTGGGATTGAAGGCTAAAAAGTTAGTTGCATGTCATTACACTATGTCGAAATTAACATGATTCATCTGTTTGTGATTTACTGGGCAGTTTTACGTTCAGTAATTTTCCCTAATTTTCTGAAAGATCCACTCCTCATACGAACGGAATCAACGCAATTCGGTCTGCTTCCATATCACTCGTAGATTATATCAAACCCTCCAATCGGTGTGACGTCGAATTATGTACTGCGCTTGATACTATCCCCTAATCTTTAGCGCATGTCATCAGAAAATATAATATTGAACATTTGTGAACAAGATTTTGCGTACATTCATCAGAGATGTATGCGGGCAGAATTTCTGTGGTTGAAGGATCATTATATTCCGTAAACATCAATGTCCCTATTACTACTGAAATTCTAAGTGATAATCAGGCAATTTATTCAGTATTCACGCCTCCTCAAATAACAGGAAACGGCTCTATATAATGTGATTCAAGACTGATAGCAGTGAGAATTTGACGATGTAAGAATGTCACTGTTGGATTACGGCATGAGGTGTCGTGTGGAGTTGACGCGATCGTTAGTTTAGTGTAGAGCCAGGTGATGGGGACGTTGCGATGTCTGTGTTAAAGTGTGGGCGATGGCAGGAAGGTGAAACTGTGTCTGCGATATTAGCAATTGATTATTAATGTTCGTAAATGAGTGGTGTTGCCGTGGAAGAGTTGAGAGAGGGAGAGATAGAGAGAGAATGAGAGAGAGAGAGAGAGAGAGAGAGAGAAGGAGGAAGGGAGTCGGAGAGGGAGAGATAGAAAGAGAGAGTGAGATGAGAAGGAGGAGTAAAGGAGAAACAGAAAGAAAGACAGGGGAACGAAAGAAATAAACATTATGTAAGTAAGTAAAGTAATGATCCCCGTTATATGCCTTAAGACACATTGGGCGCTTGTTGCTAGACCTTTATTTTAACAAACCAGTCAGCACTTGTGGGTGATTTAGTCAGCAACGCCGTGTCGCCTTAACATCCCAATACATTTTCTATTACTCATTTTAGGTTGATTCGTCTTGGCAACCCAAGGCAATTTTAAGAAAAACTTAAAACTTCGAATGCACTCCAATGCGGATCGAACCTCAGACCATCGGACGGCTGGCCAGCGCTTAGCCACTGCACTTCCTCGGCTCCCAAATAAATAATACGAATAAAAATTACATAAAGAAGAAAAATTTGTAGAAAAAGAAATAATAGATCATTCTTCTTCTTTTCTTCCTCCATTTACATCAGTAAAATGATGGGGATGGATGTAAAGAATTTTTATTCGCTCTGTTTAATGCTCTTTGTAAGGTGATATTCATGTCCTTAAAGTTGTTCTTGATACCATTGGACGTCCTCTTCCCCTGGTTCTGTATCCATTATATATCTTCTCTTTGTGGCAGATGGCACCAACAATGCTTGTGAGTGACTAAAATATTTAGCATATTGGTCTTTAATACAATGCATGATTTGTTTCTTAACTAATTTCCACATCCCTAATCTATCTCTCACGGTTATTTATGAATAAAAGATTAACAAATTGAAATTATTGGGCAACAAATGAAGAGCAGAACCAGTCTGATATTCAACATATATAGTAACGAAATTAAATGAATGGTCATCAGCATACTTATGGACAAGCGCCATAGGAACAAAGCCATTATAGATAGATGGGGGGATATGGATAGAAGGATGGGCGAATTAAATAATACATTACATTGGCACCTTTCCGTCTTGACAGACGATAGTTTGGTACATTGTGCTTCAAAAAGGCTTAATAACTACGATCCATGGCGGTGGCGAGTGTGGCTGGTAAGGCCAATTCTTGCTGCAAATGTTTGCCCACAGTAGGTGCATGTGACAACATGGTCACTTCCACCATTTTGCACCATCTTACGTCTCTCAAGCTCTGTGTGTGCTTTATCTGCTATCATTTTCTCCTTTGTCTTGACTATCAGAAATGGAATAAATGGAATAAATAATACATAGATAAACAAGAAATCTAACATAATAGCAGAGATATGACGAAAAGGTCAAAGTTAGTTAGTTAGTTAGTCGCGCTTCCAACTTCACAACAAAGGGTCGCCGAATTATGCCCGGTTCCTGTGCCAGTGAATATCACACAAAATGCTCCTCACTGCCTCATGTAAAAAAGAAGTGGAGCAGACAGGAGTCTCGACACACCAACAGTCTGCACAGGTATACTATGCATAAGGCCTCTGCCAGAATGCCGACACAAAAGTCCGACACGAATATAACAGTTCATCGTCGATAGACGCGGCAGTCACTTGAAAACCAGCAGCCACACATTACTGCATAAGGCAACATAGTTAATTCAGCGATCGGCCGGACGCCATTTTTCTGAACATGCAGTCTACGTTACATTCAACCGCAGACATGTGTCAAAGCACTCCACACGAAATTCACAGCTTATAGTGTCGCTCCACTCACTCATCTCAGTCACAGGGCGACGGAATCATGACAGGTGAAAATAAACACACAAAGACAGACAGACAGACAGGCAGGCAGGCAGGCAGACAGACAGACTGACAGACAGAAAGAAAGGAAAGAAAGAAAGAAAGAAAGAAAGAAAGAAAGAAAGAAAGAAAGAAAAAAGAAAGAAAGAAAGAAAAAAGAAAGAAAGCCAACGTGATCACTGATTGTTAATGACACCCAATAGTATTCTGCAACTAGTTTCTTGTTGATCTGTTTGTTAAAATATGACGCTTTTCCAAATGAAACTCTGAACTATAGAATAACTAAAGAACCATCAACATGATCAGCCATGCAAGAAAAGGTATGCTCAATGTAATGCTTAACACACTGCAGTCGTTAGCAGAGAGGTTTACTACTGAAGAATATATTGTATTTCGTGCTGCATCAAGTACTACTGTGCATATCTTCAGTTTGAAAGTGCTTACTGAAAACACAACAAACAGTAAAATATCAATCAAGTGTCACCTTTATATGGACATATAAAGAGTCATTCTCCACCTTTCTGGCGCTAGTTTCACCTTCACTCACTACAGTGTGTAGATGGGGTGTCCTAGGACACCATGGCAGCGACCACCACCCATGCAGCATATTGGTGGAGAAAGGCAGAACCAGGCAGCACAAGCTAAAGGTAAAGACGTTCCAGTATGACAGTACAGGGCAAGATGTGGTGAGTAAAATAAGACGTGACAAGCGCAGAACGTTTCAGGGCAGGAAGAAAAGGAAAAAAAGCTGGGAGCAGCCACCGTGGTGGAGTTTCGAGGTGGAGAAGGCTTGGGTGGATAAGCGTAGTGCTGTAAGGAGATGGCAAAATGCCAAGAAGAACAGAGCTGGTCATCCTAGTCCCTGCTTGCACTTAGAAAGAGAGATGCACACAAAAGTAAGCTATTTCAAAAAACTGGTCACGGTGGTTAAAAGCGAAAAATGGGCAGAGGTGTGTCAAAGAGTAAGCACAGACAAGTCACTGAAATTGTTCTGGCGACTACAGAAAAGCATGAGTGGTGTAGTCAAGAATAAGAGCATTTCTGACTTCCAAGGTGCTGACCTCATCTGGCAGAGGACTGACGAGGACAAGGGCAAAGCCCTCTTTGAACGCTACCTTGAGCAGAGCAACCAGACAGACATGGGAGGCCGGAATCTTGCCAAGGAGGTCACCTCAGACAGATGCAAGGCCCAGAACACTTCGGATAAAGACACAGTGACAGTGAAAGAAATCAAGGCTGTGCTTCGACGATCAAAAAACAGTGCTCCAGGTCCTGATGGCATAAGATACGACGACATAAATAGGTGTACCGACAATGAGCTAGAGAAACTAGCAGACGTGTACAACAACAGTATAGGGAGTGCTAGCATCAAGGAGGAATGGTTACACAGCTATCTGATTCCCTTGCCGAAGCCTGACAAAGACCACAAGAAAATTCAGGGATATCGAATTATAACCATGCAGAATACAATAGGCAAGCTGCTGGAGAAGGTAATTGCCAGGAAAATATCAAGCCAACTAGAGAGGCAAGGTGTTTTCCCACCTACCCTGGGTGGGTACCGTCCAAAAAGAGAAACCTGGACCAATGCAGCAGTCTTTGCCCACGATGTCTATGAAGGTTTCCACTCAGGCACTGAAACCGTTGCTGCAGCGATTGATCTTGAGGACGCATACAACAGAGTACCACTGGATTTTTTAATGTTTCAGCTTCTTGAACTAAACGTAAGTCCATTCCTCCTTAATTGGATCGCTGCAGCTCTCTTCCAACGGAAAGTAGTGTTTAGATGTGGCAGTTGGACTTCGGAACCAACAACAATATATCCTGGCCTACCACAGGGATCACCATTATCTCCGGTACTGTTCAACGCCTACACAGTGAGAATCACCAGTGAGCAGATCACTGGACCTGGCAGGACATTGTCATATGCCGATGATGTTTTAGTGTATCGTCAGGGTAAGGATAGAGAGGAGGTTGCTGTGGAACTACAAACCGAACTCAATCGCATAAGTACTTGGTGTGATGAAGCTGGGGCAATGGTCAACCCAACAAAGGCAACAGTGACTTGGTTCTCGTTGAATAATCATATTGTCAACAATCCAACACCAACTGTAATGCTGTGTTCAGAGACGGTGGAAAGAACGCAGGCAATGAATTACCTGGGGATACGGTTTGATCGAAGCCTTGCTTATAATGTGCACATAGACCAGGTGATAACAAAGGCCAAGCGGGGTTTGGCAGCGATGCGGGTGATGGCGGCAGCAAACTGTGAGCAGCGCCATCTATGTCTTCTGTACGAGGGGCTGGTCATGTCTGTTTTGGAGTATGCAATGGCAATCCTGACTGTCAGCCATAAGCAGATAGAAAGGATGGAAAGGATACAGAATGAAGCTATGCGCATTATTCTTGGATGTACAAGAGATACAGCATGCAGGGCGATGCGCTACCTTCTTGATTTTCCAACCATTGAAGAGAGAATGCAAGTTTGCAGGGCACGTGCCTACCTCAGAATTAACGCAAACACACAGCATCCACTGCATAGTGAAATTAGGAAGGTGAAGGGCAGCAGGTTAAAAAGAGGACGGTCGTGGATGGGTCAAGCCGAGGACATTCTTCAACAGGTGTGTTCACTTGAGGACTTAGAACCTGGCGAGGAGTGGGTGCAAGTGCCAACAGACTTCTGCACATCCTTTTCAGTTTGCATCCAACTAGATAGAAAATGCAGACAAGAAAATCCGGCTGCTGTTGAGGCTGAAGTACAAGCGTTGATTTTCGAGAATTCGCTAGACAGTGACGCGGTCATCTACACAGATGGGTCGGTCGTCCGACATGTGAGAAGCTCATGGGCCTTTACAGCTCGGGCCGGAGGGAGAATTGTGAAGGAGGACTCTGGTGCTTTCACTGAAACCACAAGTAGCCTGACCATGGAAGTCATGGCAGTAAGTAAAGCAATAACATGGCTCGAGACACAGACATTCACTAGGGCTTGTTTCCTTAGCGACTCAATGAACATGATCAAGAGGATAGAGGAGGGGTCGATCCGAAGAGAATGGTTGCTGCCTCTGAAGCGGTCTCGGCTGGCAAAGATTAGTTTCATCTTCGTGCCAGGGCATGCGGGAGTACAAGGAAATGAGCGGGCTGACAAGCTCGCAGGTGAGGCTACTGTTGAGGGCGGACGCGCCATGGACCAGGCTGACATTCTGAATGCTCTACGAGAAGTGAGACTTGTGCAAGAACCAAGTGATGACTGTGAATCTACAACAATGGCCAGACTGCGAGAGCAGCAAATTAAAAGAGGGGTGGCCAAACAAGAACACTACGCAGGAAGCCAAAGAAGATTGATAAACCAACACAGAACTGGTGTCGTTAGTCGCTACACGCTGCGGGATTTGCTGAGGAGGGGATCCGAGCACTTATGGACTGAATGGTCCGATGTGCAACGAGGATGATCTGTCGACTAACTAACTAACTAACATTCTCCACCAAATATGGATTATCCTAGGTCCTTTAACAACAACATCAGCTCCAGCCAGGAAGAAGCCAATATGGCCAAAAGCAGGACATGTCATGGAAGACTATGATCAGCTTTCTGGCAATATTGGTTGTTGCAGGACCGCTGTCTGCACGTGGATCGAAGACATCAAATGCTTAACTAAGAAATCACATTCAAGAATGATCCAAGAATCAAGATGGAATGATTCAGACATATAATCGAAATATACAGATATATAAAGGTCAAGTTATTCCTCTTTGATTATCGTACTCCCGCAGGCAGATGTATGTGGTAGTTTCACCGAATATCATATCCTTCATTCTACCAAATTCTGTGACATGTCTCGTAGTGATGAGAGTGGCGGTAAGAGTGTTTTCTGGGATACCATCCTGGATCCGCCGCTGTTCTATCCTAAGTTTGATAGCTTTTTCCTATTTCTTTGATAATCTATCTTTTGTGGGTCAATATTGTCATTACATTTTAAAAATGCGTAAATACGAAAGATGTATCAGGTGATAAAATCAACGGGATTGCCAAAAGCTTAATAATTAAAACATTCTAGGGACGGGAGAGGGGGAAAGGAAGGGGGCGGGGGAAGAATGAGGAAAATAAAATAAGCAATATTCATAAATTGACATGAAAAGCCCAAGCAAAACTGTCCATGGCAAAAATGAAAATACGAACAAAAATGGAGTGGACTGACAATATTCAGAAATAAACAACCACAAAAAATCTTAACCCAACACTGCAAGGAAAAGAAGTTAAAGAAAATAATAGAAATATCAAGACAGAAAATATTCAATACAAATGGACAGGAGAAAAACCTAAGGAAAATATTTAAATACCGGCGAGAAACAGACAGGTGTCATATAGAATGCAGCAGAGAATGAAGATGATGTGGAGTGGGTGGGGGCGGGGTGGGGGTCAATAACCTCCAATGTTAATGAACCAAGCGAGAAGGAATTTCTTTGACAGATGTAGAGTTATTTAGATTAGGTACAACTGAAGAAGTGGACAAGCATGAATAACAATGTCATGTTTGTTGAACAAGAAGGTGACACTTCAGGCCAAAGATATGTAATTCCTCCGTAAAATACTATCATGTGCATGGGTGGCCATGAAGCGCCACATGACAATGTTCATCAGCTTTATGTGTCTAATAAAACTACAGCAATCATGTCTCTCCACACATATCCGTCCTCTGTGTTATGTATCAATTCTGTTGATGATTGTCATATCACCACAGATTGCTACTGGAACTATTAGTGTTGGAACTCTTCGCTGGCTGCTGAGGATGGGGACGGAGCGCTTATGGGAATGTCCTGAATGCTGTGATGTCGGTTCCTAAATCAATCAATCAATCAATCAATCAATCATATCACCACAGAACACTGTTTGTCTCTTTCTTAGAGTTTTATATATTGTATTACCTGAATTCGCCTTTTACCAGCAATCGTTGTTGGTTACTCCAAGAAATTCGTATTGGCTGACCAAGGTTTTCATCTTGTCTGACCATGGTTTTCATCTTGTCTGACCAAGGTATTCGTCTTTGCTAACCAAGATATTCGCATTCGCTAACCAAGGTATTCACCATGGCTGGCCAAGATATTCGCCTTTGCTAACTAAAGTATGCCGGTCTCCCTGGCCTAGGTGTTAACGTCTTTCTCCGTAATCCCGTATACTGTCGTGAGTAACGTGACGTGCGCGAGAAACGGTAGCGGTTCTCGCCGCGACGGTAACTTACGACTTATGTGAGCCGGTCGCTCAGAAAGAAATGGCAAACTACTGAGCGTAATCTTGCCAAGAAATCAACAATCAGCTGAAAGATGCTGATGTTGACAGCGATTTCCTGTAAAAGGATATGCGAACAAAAAAAAAAACCAAGGTATTGGCAATACACATCTCAGAATCCACATCTCTTCTGTCTTCCAGCTCTTCCTAAAGTATTCTTCCACCTTAACACATCCACCGCTCTTGATTAGAACAGGTTCCACATAAGATTTCAGTATCTGCCATCTGTCTGCCTCTATGGCGGAGGGGCAGTACAGGCGTCTCACAATACAGCATACTGGCTTCGAAATTAGATACATGCGATTTGGAAACGGATAGCCATGTGTTGATTTTTAACTATGTTATAAGCGTCGGTGGATAAGAAAACAATGGTCTATAAAAATACGGTTCAGGCACCATATGCCAGAAGAGGAATAATAATAATAATAATAATAATAAATAATAATAATAGTAATAATAATAATAATAATAATAATAATAATAATAATAATAAAGCAACCTAATAAAGAACACATATACAATAAAGCGACAATGTTAACACAAAATGGAAAATAAAACATGCAAACGCATTTATATAAAAATATCCTTAACACAATCAAGACCAGCTGATCAGGGGGAAAATGCCAATATCTGTCTATTTTGTGTAATGAGCGAAGCCAGTGACATGATTAGTTTGGCATTTGTGCGTGTGAGTGTGCGCTGGAGTCTGCTTGTGTAGTTATGGGACAATGAAATAGCAGTGTAGTAAACACTGCTACCTTATCTACTACAACACGCACACACACACACACACACACACACACACACACACACACACACACACACACACAAACGCACACTCACATACTCAAACTTATACACTACCACATGCACACCCACGCACGCTCACACACACCCACAGTCTGTCAAAGTTTGATCTAGAAGAAAAAAAGAAACCATTAATATGTTTAGAGAACATCCACTTGGCAATTATTAATTTGGCATTAAACATGAATACGATATATCACATACGTTTACGCTTGAATAGTCATAATAAAGCAGTACTATTCCAACGATTACTGATTGATAGCCCAATGTTAAATGTAAGAAGGACTACTTAGTTCCGCATCAGGGCATGTTTTAGCAACGTGTCATCAAGGCGGAATAATTCGCAGCAGGGTTCATTAAAGATATCGCGCCAGTCACAAGGACTATTTCTGACCTCAAGTAATTCTATCTTCCTATGTAAAGTTATGGGCCGAAATCGGAAATGAATTCTACGCTTATTTTATTCGACCGGTTAAATCTGTCGTAAGAATGAGAACTGATGGGGAAGGGTGAACTGTTGGACTTGTTTTCTTCTTAAAATTGTTTCTGTTTAAAATTTGGTGTCAGAATGCTTGATGAATATATACATTCAAAATATGTTCTACCTTATATAATTTTTTTTTTTAAAGTTGCATATCCCTTACAGGATGTTGCAGACAGCACCAGCATTGTTCAGCTGTTGTTGATGTTCTTGGCAAGAGTATGCTCAGTAGTTTGCCATTGATTTCTGAGCGACCGGCTCACATACCCAGTAAGTAACCAACGCGACGCGTACCTCTGACGAATCTTGCGCAGCTGTGTTCCTCACTTGGATATACGGGATTACGGGGAAAGTCGTTAGCGTCTTCGCCAGGGAGACTGGTTATATCTGTACTTATCAAATTAGAGAAAACATATGTCTTTCAATTTCATATTAGGAAGTTCTATCTTGCAGAGTGCAAATCTAACCATTAGAGAACTTCTTTCTGCGGACGACAAAGTACTAATTGCAAAATCAGAAGCTGAATTACAAGACCACATGAATAGTCTAAACGAAATGTGTAGGGAACATAACATGAAAATTAGCACAAGTCAAACAAAGGTAATGACTATAACTAAAGAAGAAAAAGCAACAACGATTCACCTAAGCGAACATCCCTTGAAACAAGTAAAGAGTTTCAAGTACCTTTTTTTTTTAGCATATCCTTTTACAGGACTTAGCTGTCAACACCAGCATCTTTCAGCTGTATGTTGATCTCTTGGCAAGATTACGCTCAGTAGTTTGCCATTGCTTTCTGAGCGGCCGGCTCACATACCCCCGTAAGTTACCGATGCGATTCGAACCACTGCTGATTTGAACCGTCATCACGTTACCTGACGAGAGTATACGAGATTACGGAGAAAAGTCATAACCTCTAAGCCACGAAGCCGGCTTAGGAAGTATAATATCATCAAATGGCAAATCAGAAGACGAGATCGAAAATAGATGCAATAAGGCAAAATGGCACCAATACTAAATAACAAACATGTATCAATAATTACTAAGAAAGCACTTTACAATACAATCTTCCTACCAACTCTATGTTACCAATGCCAAACCTGGACAATGACAGAAAAAGAGAAAAGAAAAATCACAACAACACAAATGAGATTCCTGAGAAGAATACTCAATGTATCAAGAAGAGATAAGATCAGAAATGAAGAAATCAGGACTAAAGTGGGGGTTAAAGCAGCACTAGATTTTATTAGAAGGCAGCAAGTCAAATGGTTTGGCCATGCAAGTATGTTACCAACTAACAGTATACCACAACAAGCAATGATGTACAGACCAGAGGAAAGCAGAGGAAGAGGCCGACCACGTAAACGATGGACGCTGGGAATAACAAAGTCCATGGGAATATCGATACGTGAAACCCATAAACGGGCACTCTCCCGCTGCTTATACTTCACCTCGACACCGCAAGGTACAAGAGGAAAATGATGAGATGAGATCTTTCAGACTCAGGTATGAAAGTTAAACCTCTCAGTGTAGGGTTAGACAGTTTCATGAACATATGTAACGTTTAAGGTTAGACAGTTTTATGAACATATGTAAAGTGTAAGGTTAGACAGTTTTATGAACATGTGTAAAGTGTAAGGTTAGACCGTTTTATGAACATATGTAAAGTGTAAGGTTAGACAGTTTTATGAACATGTGTAAAGTGTAAGGTTAGACAGTTTTATGAACATGTGTAAAGTGTAAGGTTAGACAGTTTTATGAACATGTGTAAAGTGTAAGGTTAGACAGCTTTATGAACATGTGTAAAGTGTAAGGTTAGACCGTTTTATGAACATGTGTAAAGTGTAAGGTTAGACAGTTTTATGAACATGTGTAAAGTGTAAGGTTAGACAGTTTTATGAACATGTGTAAAGTTAGACAGTTTTATGAACATGTGTAAAGTGTAAGGTTAGACAGTTTTATGAACATGTATAAAGTGTAAGGTTAGAAAGCTTTATGAACATGTGTAAAGTGTAAGGTTAGACCGTGTTATGAACATGTGTAAAGTGTAAAGTTAGACAGTTTTATGAACATATGTAAAGTGTAAGATTAGGCAGTTTTATGAACATGTGTAAAGTGTAAGGTTAGACCATTTTATGAACATGTGTAAAGTGTAAGGTTAGACCGTTTTATGAACATATGTAAAGGACACCTTTACACGACTTAATGCATTATGACCATATGGTGCTAGACCTATATTTGCACAGACTATTCGGCAATCCATGAGTGATGTCTCAGAATCTGATGTCTCAGAATCTGATGTCTCAGAATCTGATGTCTCAGAATCTGATGTCTCAGAATCTAGCCGGCTGACTTCATAACCTAGGGTAGACTTATATAAAACATGTTTAGCATACTCTGCCACTCAGTTGTAGAACAATCTTCCACAAGAAATCAAAGACACCACCAATCATTATACATACATTCGCAACCTGTTTGAACACTACCTCAGTACAGACTACATTCCCCCATAAACAAAAACAAAACAACAACAACAACAATAAAGACAATAATAATGATAAATTATCTCAAACGATAACTAGCCAAAAATCATTCCCATATGTATGTGTCAAAGACTCAAGTATAGAGGAGGAAGACCACCCTGAATGAGTGGTCTACCTCAAGTAGATTAGAGGTCACTCAGTGCCCCTACATGAGGGCAGGGTAGGTGATAGGAAGGGGAACTAGTAATTAGTTCTCTCATGAGACACGGAGGTGTCAACCAGAGAGTTAGCACTCTGGTCACGGCATGATCACGGCAACGTGAAACTAGAGTATAACTCAAGAGAGGCCACTACTCTAGCGTGCTGAATGAGGCCGCACGCAAAAAGCCGTAGTGCGCCCCAAGTCCTTCCGCGTACTGTGTAAACAGCACGCGGAGTAGAATCAGACGGGACACAGACTTCAGAGTGATAACATCGCTTAGCGATGCTTGTTTCGTTAGCCGAGTAGTTAGATTAGCGATAGGGTTAGGAAACGACTAGTGATAGGAAGTTCTGTGCATTTATTCTTGTGTGATTTGTTAGCGACTGTTTGTTGTACATTGATGTGATGCAAAGAGCCAGTGGCAATAAAATGTGTAACCAATTCCTCTCGTACGACTAGCAAGTCTTTTGTGTGGTGCGAGAGAAGTATCCTAGAATGCCTGTGACATCGGTTGCTGACAGGCTAGGATAAAGTGGTGTCAGAAGTGTGGCTTGGACAATCGTTCAAGCTAAAACACTCACCCACGGCTCTAAATTAGTATTACGGCTAGATAATCACAGGGTTTAATTTACGTTAGTGACAATGGCGTGTGCAGACAGAGCAAAGTGCGAGCTGTGCCCATCGTGACCAAGTTATGTTTATTTATGCTTATTGAATTATTTTGTGCTTATGAACATGTTTTCTTCTAATTTGTAAGTATTATTGTTATGCTTTTGTATCATTTATTTCTTTAATTACGTATTTATTTACTAGTATTTGTCAAATATGATTCATGGCGGAGCGATACACAAAACTGAGCCGAGAACAAAATCGATTTTTCCAATCTAAAAATAGCGCTGCGCCTCTGACGTATCGCGACTGACAAACAGCTGCGTTACGCCATTTGCAGTCAGCGACTGATTGTTTACGAATCGCAAAGCGGCTGCTCGCCTGAATCGTTGACTTATATCAAATATTATTTGTTTATATTAGTTATTTATTGAATATATTTAGTTATTTAAACATTATTATTACCTTATATTTATTCCAAAGCATTTATTTATTTATTTATATAATTTTTTCTATTTCTTGCCGTCGCGATGGCACTACTTTTGCTATGCAAATGAGACGCAGTCTGCACAACACTTCCATAGATTAAACAGTTAGAGTTAGTGAAGGCAAAAGACGTTAGAACGAAGACAGGACAGTGACATTTAATATTAATTAAACCACATTATATTTTCCTGGGGCATAGTAATTGTAATAAATTGTCTAGACTTATATATCGTTTACGAGTGGTTAATTGTTGATGCTCTTGATAACCAGGGAGAACAACAGCTGATCATAAGCATAACTCGAGCTGTGTGTGGTATTACCAGACGAATGAACTTGAGGTGCCAAACGAGTGTACATGAGTGATCTGGAAAGTTAAGATGAGTATACCCAAATGATTTTGCATGCAATATGATTAATAATGCATCTCTTTTTCAGCGTGTGATGTATTAGCATATTGTTTGTGATCTTTTTTTCAGGTTATAAACTCAGAGTATAATTTTTTTTTATACTCAGGGAGTTGGAAACATAACATATCTAAGATAAATAAGTGATACATATTTAAGTGCCTATCAAATCTAGCTAATCTCCCAACAACATGGCAACTTTAGCTGACTTCATAAAAGCAGGCAAGGAATTAGAATACACAGGAAAGGACTTAGAGCAATATGCTGAAAAAAAATTTAAGGAAGCAAAAGATGCTGAGAGAGAGGAACGTGCACGAGAAAGAGAACATGAGAAGGAGATTAAACAACAAGAAATGGAATTTAAGAAAAAAACAATTAGATCATGATAAAGAAATTAAACAAAAAGAATTAGAAGTAAAGCAAAAAGAGATAGATGAAATGGCAAGAGTGAAAGAAAAACAAATACAGGTGGAATCAGAGACACAGTTAAAGATGAAAGGTATGGATGTAGACTCACACTTAGAGATCTTTGCTACAAAACTAAAAAGTCAGCAAGAAGAAAATAAATTTAATAAGTACAAAAACATTGTCAAACCATTTTGTAAAGAAGATTCCATATCAGCCTGGACAGAAAATGTCGAATACCAATTTAAATACCACCAAGTACCAATCGATATGTGGGCCATGATCTACATGAAGAACTTAAGTGGGGAGCCCCTTAAAGTAATAGAATCTATACCAACTGATCTTAGATCTAACTATCAGTACATCCATGATAGGATAATGCAACATTTCTTACTTGATGCCCCTGGGTATCAAGTACAGTTTTCCAATTTAAAACCTAAGCCAAGCGAGACCTTTATCGATTATGTCTCAAATGTACAAAGCGTACTAAATAGATGGCTTAGTGCATCAAAAATAGGAAAGGATTTTGACAAACTTAAAAATTTAATAGCCATGGATAAAGTCATATCCACTATACCATCTCCTTTCGCTAAATTCCTGCAGCAGTCAGACATTGAGACCATAGAACAATTTGAAAAGAAAGGCTCTGCATATTTTTCCTCAAATAGAGATATTTTTAAGACATCAAATAGCGACTCTGAAATAGTTTCTTTTGTGAAGGACCAACCTAAAAGCTATCAGAGCAATAAAAAACCATTTCATAGAGTCGACAAAAAAGATAAGAAAGTGTCGAAATGTGTCTATTGTCAACTTCTTCATGATACTTATTCTATGTGTGATAAATCACCAAACTATCCGACACATCTTGAGATGGTCATTAAGAAGCAACAAAACAAAAGAACTGCATACAGGCGTGCAGTCAAATGCTTCTTCTGTTCCAGCTACGGGCACTATTCTAATAAGTGCCTAGGCCGCCAAAGAATGAAGGCCAACAATGCTATTTTGATTGATACATCTTCTGATAGTGGTAGTGAGACTGAGTGTGATATCGAGAATGTATTACCTTTTAATCAATCTGAAGATGTTTGTTGTGTGAACGATGTATTAAGCTTTGACAATTGTGAGCGATGTCACCAATTTCATGCAGACGGCAAACTTACATGTGGGCATATTGTAACATCCTCCTTGGAGAATGCAAATGCAGCTGTAGCCTCCAGAGGCAATCTATTGTTTCACTCTGCAATGGTCAATGAGAAGCCATGCCGATGTTTGCTTGACAGTGGGAGCTCTATTATTGGTGTTAAAAAGGAACTTATTAATCCAAAGGATTATACTGGTGACTCTGTAAAATGCCGTACTTTTTCTGGTAACATAGAAACCTATCCTCTGGCAAGAGCCCGTATAAACACCCCGTTCCTTTCTGGTACCTTTACTTGTGCAATACTAGACAACCCTTGTACTGATTTAATTCTTGGGTGTCTACCCCAGCTAAGGCACTGCACAGATGAAGAAATATCCGCCTGGGAGGAGGAAAATGGACTAACTCCAGTGAACAGTGCAGATATCCTCAAACATCACAGTCCCAACAAAGGTGCTAGAACTAGTAATCTTGAACCAGATCAAGACATACTGCTTTTACTTCCAGACAAACAGAATTTATTATTGACCTCATGGCAAGGGCCATTCAAAGTGGTACGAAAAATTTCGGATGTCGATTATGAAATATCGATAAACGGACACTTAAAGATATTTCATATCAACATGTTGAAACCCTACTTTTCACGACAAGAGACAGAATTAGATGACAGACGAACACAATGCACCCACACCTATGGATGAGACGACAGACGTACACAACGCAACTACACTAGTTAGCGAGACTGGCAAATCCGACGAGATGCATACACTTAGTGAGATTACAGAAAACGCACTTAGCACCACAACCGTACTGAATCAGGTAGACGACGACGGGATGGAACTACCCGTTCCAATTGTAGACAAGACTGCTACATTAGATTGTATACGATTAGAAACGGAACTGACAGAAGAACAACGACGACAGATAATAGAATTAGTGACTGAATATAAGGACATATTTTCCGACATTCCAGGTAGGACGGACAGGATCGAGCACTCCATCCTTCTTTCGGACTCGAAGCCTATCAAATGCAGGCCGTACTCTATCCCACTTAGCTATAGAGAAAATCTAAATAAGGAAATTCTTAATTTAGAAGCTAGTGGAATCATTCAAAAATCTACATCTGAGTACTCCTTTCCAATCGTCCTGGTCAAGAAAAAAGACTCCACCATTCGTCTTTGTGTGGACTATAGAAAACTCAACAATGTCACTAAGATCGACGCAGAACCAATTCCTTCCTGCGAAGATCTTATTCTGGATATGTCCACCTCCAAAATCTTTTCTAAATTAGACCTTACTAAGGGATATTGGCAGGTCCCTATGCAGACTCAATCTATCCATCTTACTGCATTCTCAACACCTCTAGGTCTTTACGAGTGGCGATTTCTTCCTTTCGGACTTCGTAATGATCCTGCCACTTTCGTACGCTTAACTAGAGATTTACTACATGGAGTGACGAATAGAGTGACCTATATAGATGATATTTGTGTCCATACAGAGGACTGGACAACACACTTACGGACACTAAGACATGTCTTCGATAGGTTACGACTCTTCGGTCTCACTGTCAAACCGAGCAAAGTCGAATTGGGCCTACAAGAAATTGATTTTTTGGGTCATGTCATTTCACAAGGACAACTGAAAACTGACAATAGAATTATTACCAAAATTATGAACCTGACCATGCCTACAACAAAGAAGCAGGTCAGGAGCCTTTTGGGTTTAGTAAATTATTATAGCAAGTTCATACCGAACTTAGCTGAAATTACAAGTGTATTTTCAAATGTTTTAAAAGCATCAGTAAAATTGGATGTCAAAGATGCATTATTAATTTCTGCATTGTCAAAATTGAAAATTCCTATTTAGTAATGTACCAATCCTCCGCTTGCCTAATCCTAGGCTCGTTTATTATCTTAGGACAGATGCCAGCAGGATTTCCATCGCTGCAGTACTAGGCCAATTTTATGATGGCATCTTCCATCCGATTTGCTACGTGAGCCGCAAGATCACACCGGCTGAGTCCAGATATTCCATATCAGAGTTGGAAGCCCTAAGCGTCATCTATTCGGTGAGGAAGTTGCATCGATTTCTGGCGGGTAATCACTTTGTAGGTCCAGACTGACAACTCCCCGATCACGGTCATACAAAGTGGGGTACATCGGAATGACCGCATCTACAGGTGGTCGTTAATATTACAGAATTATACTTTTAGTATAGAGCATATTAAGGGTAGGGACAACATCCTTGCTGATACCCTTAGTCGACCATCTGAGGTAGAAATACCTGATATTCCACACGAATAGGTAGTTTAAGAAATGTTCATTTACTATACACTTAACGTATCCTGTGTAGAATATACTATTGTGTACATAGACATCAGGATCAGAACTGTGTGCTAAGAACAGTGAACTACCATGTGTCCGTAGACAGCAGAATGACAACTGTGCGCAAAGAACAAGGAAATCACCGTGTGTACATAGACAGCTCGTTACTTACTATGCTCCATTTGTGCTCCGGTGAATTACCTGTGTTACTCATATCAGAACAAGGTCAGAACATTGTGAAATAACAGACACGAAGATACTTGTCTACGACACCAGCGGACTCAACGAGTGTAAGAATACCCATAAGACACAAGCATGACTGTGTAGTGTAGATAGCATACCCAGGATAAGTGTGTATATATAAACTATGCCAACGAAAGCAATTTCTATACGTTATGGCAACCACTAACCTGAGGTAAATAGACATCATGTATATATACTTATTGTGATATGTAATATAACGGTTTTAATATAGTGGTAAATTATAGTTAGATTAGTTACTTTAATAAAGAGTTAGATTAGATTTAGGAATAGAATATATTTTTTTTCTACTTTAGAGAAATCATTAATTTACCCACTTACTTAGCATAAAACTAGATTAGGATAGTACTTAAACAGAATAACAGCGAATTAAAGACTAGGATAAATAGCTTAAGATAGGAACAACCCCATGTAGTCATTTAATTTCATTTTCTTTCATTCCATCTTTAAGAACACTTTAACAACTTCATCATTTAGGACTAAAATTAGGTTATATTTTATAGGATAAAAGTATTATACTTATGAACATACCTCATTTATACCATGTAGATTAAAAATATCCATTATATTTTTTTTCATTAAAAACATTAGTTAGAATTTTTGTTACATTTCAAATTACCCATTTCATAAAGATACATAACTCATTTCACATCATTTTCATTTTTTTAAATAGTTAGATTACTTCCCTTAAATTAGATAAATTTTGTACAACAAAATAGAATATAGATAGTTAGAGAATTAGTATTAGTATTTATATAGAATATAGTTTTAATAATATCAGGGTACAATCTATCAACCCTATTTCATCCATGTAAATATTTTGTAAATACATGACTCGTGCAGTAACTTAAGCACAGTCATGAAGCTCAACTCTTTTCAAACTGAGCTAAACTTGTACAGTGTCACTTCAAGGTTTTTAAATAAGTGTGAGAATAAAAGATGTGTGACAGAAGTGTGAAAGTGAGAGAAAATGGTAAATATACAATGGAGAGTGAAGGCAGCCAGCGGATTTTTTTCTGCCGCTCAGCGCGACTTTTTATTATTTGTCTGCGTCAAGCGTTTGTTTTCAATGTTGTAATGTGCTGTCTTAAATGTTTTGTGTGTAGTTTAGAGTAAAACTTAGATAGAGTATTTTAAGTCTCATATGACGGAAACGTAGTCACGAATTAGTGTTATACACTTGTTTGTGGCCACATTTAACCGAATTATGGCACTTGAAAACGAACTTGCATACATATTTATAGACAGACACACATGTTAGAAGTTAAATTATATAGTTAGTTAGATTCAAACACGCAAACAACCAGGAAAACACACATGTAAAGCACATACATTTTTTAGAACTAAGGGATATAACTTCGGGTCAGGGGACACAATAGACAACGAAACACTAACTTAACAGTGAAAGATAACTTTACACGCGGAAGCGAGATAGGTAAAGCCTGTCGCACACAGCTTGTGTAAGTGTTGTTTAATATTATATGGGGGACATGGAGCAATTCATGTGTTGACCCTAAGAAAGTCAACTTTATATGGGTAGTGAGTTAATTTACTATTTGAGGGCAGGTCTTATAAGACAACGGTCCGGTTCAGACAAACCTCTAATTATATAATATTGCGATTGAGAAGAGGGCTCACGCCAACCTGACAAGTTTGGGGCGATCAGCAATAGCCAAGTAAAGTGATACTACACTGTGACAATAGTCAGTAGAGGTCTATTGAGATACCCAGAACCAAGTTATCAGGAGTCTTTGACAAAAATTAGATACACTAATTTTTAGAAACCTCTTGCGTCACAACCATGAGTCAAAGTTTGTAACGCAACACAGGAGGGGAGGGTGTGTGTCAAAGACTCAAGTATAGAGGAGGAAGACCACCCTGAATGAGTGGTCTACCTCAAGTAGATTAGAGGTAACTCAGTGCCCCTACATGAGGGCAGGGTAGGTGATAGGAAGGGGAACTAGTAATTAGTTCTCTCATGAGACACGGAGGTGTCAACCAGAGAGTTAGCACTCTGGTCACGGCATGATCACGGCAACGTGAAACTAGAGTATAACTCAAGAGAGGCCACTACTCTAGCGTGCTGAATGAGGCCGCACGCAAAAAGCCGTAGTGCGCCCCAAGTCCTTCCGCGTACTGTGTAAACAGCACGCGGAGTAGAATCAGACGGGACACAGACTTCAGAGTGATAACATCGCTTAGCGATGCTTGTTTCGTTAGCCGAGTAGTTAGATTAGCGATAGGGTTAGGAAACGACTAGTGATAGGAAGTTCTGTGCATTTATTCTTGTGTGATTTGTTAGCGACTGTTTGTTGTACATTGATGTGATGCAAAGAGCCAGTGGCAATAAAATGTGTAACCAATTCCTCTCGTACGACTAACAAGTCTTTTGTGTGGTGCGAGAGAAGTATCCTAGAATGCCTGTGCCAGCGGTTGCTGACATATGACATGTTACACCTTCCTTATGTATTTATAATGCCCATGTTAAACAATGCCTCAGTGAGTCATGTATTATTGATTATTTTGCATGCGTTTTAATGCATATTGTTCTTTTGTTGTCAAAGATTTGCTTCATAAGTGATATTGAGTGAAAGAATGTATTCGAGGAAAAAAAGAAGAAGGACAGAATGTCAGACGGGCCTGCGTGCCCAATTCTTAACCCTTTGAAAAAAAAATTGTTTTCATTCGCTCGTTCGTTCGTTCCCAGAATATTCTCTGGTACTCATTTTACCGAGTATCCACCGGAATAAGTGGACAACTCTGCAGCTGAGCAGAGCAGGGCACTCACTTGTCCTTACAGTCGGAAATGGCTGTCAAAGGCAGAGGTAAAAAGACCACCATGTGAATGTGGAAGTCAAGGGGAAACCACCACATTATCTTCCCAAGACTTCATGGCAAAACATATATCAAAGTTAGTGAAGGACGTTAATGGTTGTCTTAGGGCATCCTCGTCCGGTAGGGACAGTCATGAGCCACAGGTGACACCAGACCGTCATCCAGCTACGGATGGCAAAATCTTAACTAAAATAAATAAATTTAGAGTAGGAACATGGAATGTTAGGACATTAAATGAGCTAGGAAAGTTGACCAATGTTCTAAGAGAGATGGATAGCATGAAAATGAATATACTAGGCGTTAGTGAGATGAGATGGAAGGGATCGGGCAAAATTATAGCTGACAATCACACAATAATTTATTCTGGAGGGAATACACATGAAAAAGGTGTAGGAATAATATTAGACGAAAAAACAGCCAAGTCAATTAATGGATACTGGTGTATTTCAGATAGAGTTATTATGGTAAAAATCAAAGGCAAACCAATAGACATAAATATTATACAAGTATATGCACCAACAGCAAGCAGTAGTGATGAAGAAATACAACACGTTTACGACGAAATAGAAATGGCGATGGCTCAAATTGGATCACAAGAAATAAAGATAAAACTTGGTGATTTTAATGCAAAAGTAGGAAAGGGAAAAATGGATGATGTAGTGGGGAATTATGATTTAGGTACAAGAAATGAAAGAGGGGAAAAGCTAATAGAATGAGCAAATATCAATGATATGATAATTGGAAACACATGGTTTAAACACCATAAAAGACGACTGTACACATGGATAAGCCCTGATAAGAAAATACGCAAACAAATTGACTACATACTAATTAATAAAAGATTTAGAAATGCTTTAATGAATGTAAAGACAATGCCTGGTGCTGACTGTAATAGTGATCATGTACCACTATGTGGACAAATACAAGTAAGATTAAAGAGAGGGAAAAAAATGGTTAAGAACATGCGACTTAATAAAGAAGTTCTGAAAATAGATAAAGAAATGCAAGAACAATACAGAGTGACTGTGAAAAATAGGTACAATGCAATAACTAAAATACAGAGTATAGATGAACAATGGGAAATGTTAAGGGACTCCATTCATCAAACTAGCAAAGAAGTATTACCGGAGAGAGGCAAAATAGCTAAGAAAAAATGGATGAATGAAGATATCTTAAAACTGATGGACAAAAGAAAACAGAGTAAAAATGACAAACAAGAATACGCTAAGATAAATAAAGAAATAAAAGATAAATGTGGGAAGGCTAAAGAAAGTTGGTTAAACGAGCAATGCAAAAAAAATTGAATTAAATTCCATTAAAGATACAAAAAATTTGCACAGACAAATCAGTGAGCTTACAGGAAGAAAAATAAGAATAAATACAGGGTGTTTGAAATCAAAAACAGGAAAGATAATATTAGAGGAAGATGCTATAATGAAGAGGTGGAATGAGTATAATGAATGAGGTGGAATGAATTATATGAAGGAGAAAGGGATGAATTAACAGAAGATAGTAACTTAGAAGGTCCACCTATTCTGAAAGAAGAAGTCGCTGACGCTATGAAACGTATGAAGAAAGGAAAAACAGCTGGGCCAGATGAAATCACAATAGAAGAATTAGAAGTATTGGGAGAATTTGGAGTAGATATATTAACCAAAATGTTGAATGATATTTACAGCAGTGGATATTTACCCAGTGATATGCTGAAATCTGTATTTATAGCTATACCAAAAAGACCAGGAGCAATTGATTGTGAAGATTTTCGTACAATTAACCTTATAAACCATATCACTAAGCTTCTACTCAGAATCATAATGAGAAGAACCAAAAAGAAAATAAAAATGGAAATTAGTGAAGAACAGTATGGATTTGTGGAAGGAAAGGGCACAAACAATGCAATTTATACATTACGGACACTAATAGAAAGGTCAATAGAGAAACAGAGAGACATATATTTGTGCTTCATAGATTATACTAAGGCATTTGATAAAGTAAAACATGATGAACTGATTAAAATGTTGGAAGATATCAACACTGATGGAAAAGATTTAAGAATAATAAAGAATATTTACTGGAACCAAGTAGCAGCAATTAAAATGGGAAATAAAGAGGGTAGTTACGAACAGATAAAGCTAGGAGTACGACAAGGGTGTGTCTTGTCACCAGATCTTTTCTCCCTGTATAGCGAAGTAATAATGAGAGAGATCAAAGAGATGCCAGGAATACTAGTTGGAGGTTATAATATAAATAATATACGCTATGCAGATGACACAGTATTGGTGGCGGATAATTCAACAGACCTACAACAATTATTAGACGTTGTAGTAACAGAGAGTGCAAGGAAAGGACTCTCCTTGAATATCAAGAAAACAGTAACAATGGTAATATCAAAGAAAATGGTGACACCAAAATGTGACATAGAAATAGAAGGGAAAATCCTTAACCAAGTTGATAATTTTAGATACCTAGGGGCATTTATAACATCAGATGGAAGATGTACAACAGAGATTAGGAGCAGAATAGGGCAGGCAAAAGCCGCATTTCAGAAAATGAAGAGTATCTTATGCAATAAGTCACTATCACTGAATGTAAGAAAGAGAGTGATGAAATGCTATGTAGAACCAGTTTTGCTGTATGGCAGTGAATCTTGGAATGTAAATGAACAAATTAAGAAGAAATTAGAAGCAACAGAGATGTGGTTCCTGAGACGAATGTTGCGAATTCCTTGGACTGCCAGAGTAACTAACGACGACTGCCTGAAACAGGCTAACGAAACTAGAACATTATATACAACAATAAGACAGAGACAAACAGCTTTCCTCGGTCATGTGATGAGAAGAGAGGCATTGGAGAACATCGTAACAACTGGAAAGATCGAGGGGAAGAGAGGCAGAGGTAGACCAAGAGAAGTGATGCTGGATGGATTGAGACGGTGGCATGGAGGAATATCAGCAGCAGAGTTGATCAGAAAACCAAAGACCGAGATCTATGGAGAGCCATGAACGCCTACGCCAGCCGGCACGGCACTTGATGATGATGATGACTCATTTTAAGTTGTGAAGACATAGGCTCCAGGCCAATTTAAAAACATCCGTGCCGAAGTGGTTTCGGACCCATGACCATCGTTTGAGAGCCGTACACATGGGGGGGGGGGGGGGGGGGTTAATTTAGGAGGAACATTATGGGCAAGACTGTGATATCTTCATTGTGGTGTTATTGCTGCAGTTGAACTAATACATCTATCTCTAACAACTTCTAGTCATTGCACAGTGTCCACTCCCTCACCTTCTCTATATCTCTCTCTCTCTAGAGAGGCTGCCTCTCTCTCTCTCTCTCTCTCTCTCTCTCTCTCTCTCTCTCTCTCCGTGTCAATATCATCATCATCATGATCAAGTGCCGTGCCGGCTGGCGTAGGCGTTCATGGCTCTCCATAGATCTCGGTCTTTGGTTTTCTGGATCAACTCTGCTGCTGATATTCCTCCATGCCACCTTCTCAATCCATCCAGCAACACTTCTCTTGGTCTACCTCTGCCTCTCTTCCCCTCGATCTTTCCAGTTGTTACGATGTTCTCCAATGCCTCTCTTCTCATCACATGACCGAAGAAAGCTGTTTGTCTCTGTCTTATTGTTGTATATAATGTTCTAGTTTCGTTAGCCTGTTTCAGGCAGTCGTCGTTAGTTACTCTGGCAGTCCAAGGAATTCGCAACATTCGTCTCAGGAACCACATCTCTGTTGCTTCTAATTTCTTCTTAATTTGTTCATTTACATTCCAAGATTCACTGCCATACAGCAAAACTGGTTCTACATAGCATTTCAGCACTCTCTTTCTTACATTAAGTGATAGTGACTTATTGCATAAGATACTCTTCATTTTCTGAAATGCGGCTTTTGCCTGCCCTATTCTGCTCCTAATCTCTGTTGTACATCTTCCATCTGATGTTATAAATGCCCCTAGGTATCTAAAATTATCAACTTGGTTAAGGATTTTCCCTTCTATTTCTATGTCACATTTTGGTGTCACCATTTTCTTTGATATTACCATTGTTACTGTTTTCTTGATATTCAAGGAGAGTCCTTTCCTTGCACTCTCTGTTACTACTACGTCTAATAATTGTTGTAGGTCTGTTGAATTATCCGCCACCAATACTGTGTCATCTGCATAGCGTATATTATTTATATTATAACCTCCAACTAGTATTCCTGGCATCTCTTTGATCTCTCTCATTATTACTTCGCTATACAGGGAGAAAAGATCTGGTGACAAGACACACCCTTGTCGTACTCCTAGCTTTATCTGTTCGTAACTACCCTCTTTATTTCCCATTTTAATTGCTGCTACTTGGTTCCAGTAAATATTCTTTATTATTCTTAAATCTTTTCCTATCAGTGTTGATATCTTCCAACATTTTAATCAGTTCATCATGTTTTACTTTATCAAATGCCTTAGTATAATCTATGAAGCACAAATATATGTCTCTCTGTTTCTCTATTGACCTTTCTATTAGTGTCCGTAATGTATAAATTGCATTGTTTGTGCCCTTTCCTTCCACAAATCTATACTGTTCTTCACTAATTTCCATTTTTATTTTCTTTTTGGTTCTTCTCATTATGATTCTGAGTAGAAGCTTAGTGATATGGTTTATAAGGTTAATTGTACGAAAATCTTCACAATCAATTGCTCCTGGTCTTTTTGGTATAGCTATAAATACAGATTTCAGCATATCACTGGGTAAATATCCACTGCTGTAAATATCATTCAACATTTTGGTTAATATATCTACTCCAAATTCTCCCAATACTTCTAATTCTTCTATTGTGATTTCATCTGGCCCAGCTGTTTTTCCTTTCTTCATAAGTTTCATAGCGTCAGCGACTTCTTCTTTCAGAATAGGCGGACCTTCTAAGTTACTATCTTCTGTTAATTCTTCCCTTTCTCCTTCATATAATTCTCTTATATACTCATTCCACCTCTTCATTATAGCATCTTCCTCTAATATTATATTTCCTGTTTTTGATTTCAAACACCCTGTATTTATTCTTATTTTTCTTCCTGTAAGCTCACTGATTTGTTTGTGCATATTTTTTGTATCTTTAATGGAATTTAATTCAATTTTTTTTGCATTGCTTGTTTAACCAACTTTCGTTAGCCTTCCCACATTTATCTTTTATTTCTTTATTTATCTTAGCGTATTCTTGTTTGTCATTTTTACTCTGTTTTCTTTTGTCCATCAGTTTTAAGATATCTTCATTCATCCATTTTTTCTTAGCTATTTTGCCTCTCTCCGGTAATACTTCTTTGCTAGTTTGATGAATGGAGTCCCTTAACATTTCCCATTGTTCATCTATACTCTGTATTTTAGTTATTGCATTGTACCTATTTTTCACAGTCACTCTGTATTGTTCTTGCATTTCTTTATCTATTTTCAGAACAGTGTCAATATGCGAAGAAAAAAAAACCAAGGTGTGTATTTGCGAGCTTGTTGTGTGTGGGCGTGTGTGTGTATGCACGTGTGTGTGAGAGAGAGAAGAGAGAGAGAGAGAGAGAGAGAGAGAGAGAGAGAGAGAGAGAGAGAGAGAGAGAGAGAGAGAGAGAGTTGAGCGCACCCATGTCATCTAACATGCTGTTCCATATATTTTGTGTATTCTCATTTTTATATTATCACTTTGAATGCCACTTGATGTTAACATGCATAAAATTAACACATGTAAATTACTGTAGAGTAAGTGGGAGAGTTAGTGAGTGTGAGTGAGAGAGAGAGAGAGTGAGAGAGAGAGAGAGAGAAAGAGAGATAGAGAGAGAATGAGTGTGATAGTGTGTGTACGTAAAAAAAAAAAAAAAGAGAGAGAGAGAGAGAGAGAGAGAGAGAGAGAGAGAGAGAGAGAGAGAGAGAGAGAGAGAGAGAGAGTTGAGCGCACGCATGTCATGTAACATACTATTCCATATTTTTTATGCAGTCTCATCTTTCATATTACGAGGTATCATTTTGTATGCCACTTGATTGTCCTGTAACATGCCATTCCATTTTCCCACCTCTGTATTCTCATCTTTCATATTATCATTTTGTATGCCACTTTATTTTATCATGTATAATATAACATTACTGTGATGTGAGTGAGAGAGTTAGTGAGTGGGAGAGAGAGAGAGAGAGAGAGAGAGAGAGAGAGAGAGAGAGAGAGAGAGAGAGAGAGAGAGAGAGAGAGAGAGAGAGAGTTGAATTGCATCAATAATTTTTTACGCTACACAATGTATATGTACAAATTTTTCTCCACTTCTTACAATTTTTGCGAGAATGCTCACGATAATCATCAGTGTCTCAACTGTGTGTAAAGTGTAGGAGTTTGTTCTTATTAGTTTCAGTGATCATGTATGTGTGTAGATGTGAGGATGTTTGTGTTGGTGTGTATGTGAGGGATGTGTGTGGGGGTGTGGGGAATGTATGTTTGGAGGGGTTGTATGTGGGGGATGTGTATGGGTTGATAGGTGATGTGTGGATGAGTGAAGGGATGTGTAGTCGGTGGGGGATGTATGTGTGTGTGAAGGATGTGTGTGTGTGGGGGGATATTTGGGAGGATTATTGGAAGTATGTGGGTGTTGGTGGGTTAAGGGGTGTGGGTAGGGAATGTGTATTTGGGTGGGCGAATGGGTGTGTAGGAGATTGATTGGGTTGGGGGATGAGTGTGTAATTGGTGTGGGGGATGAGTGTGGGGAGGGGTGGGGGTGTCTGTGAATGGGATATATCTGTGTGGGTGGGATTGTGTGAGTGTGGATGTGGTAAATGTGAGTGGGTGGAGGATGTATGTGTGGGTGGTGAAGATGTTTGTTGGTGGGGGATGTGTGGGTGGGTGGGGAGATGTATGTGTGGGTGAGGGATGTGTGGGCGGAGATGTGTATGAGGAATGCATGTGGGGATGTGTGTGAGGGGAATGTGTTTATGTGTGGAGTTTTGTATGGGAGGGGGATGTGGGGGAGGTGTGGTATGTGCAGGTGGATGATGGATGTAGGTGAGGATGGGGGATGTGTGTTTGGCTGGGTGGTTGGGGTGTGTGTGGGTGGGAGGGTAGATGAGAGATGCATGTGTTGATGTGCGGGTGGGTGATGTGTGGGTGTGAGTGGTTGATGGATGAGTACGTGAGTGGGTGGATGTGTGTGAGAGATGAGTGTATGGTTTGGGGATATGTGTGTGTGTGGGAAGATGTGCGTGAGCGGCGGATGTGTGTGGGTGGGGTATATGTGGGTGGTGGTGTGTGTGGGTGGGAGGTTTGTGGTTTTTTTGCTGTTTATGGGTGGGGGATATGTGTGGGCAGGTGGGGAGATGTGTTTGTGGGTGGGGATGTGTGTATAGGTGGGGGATGTGTAGTTCAGAGATGGCGGATATTGGGTGGGTGTAGGTTGGCTGATGTGTGTGTGGGTGGGTGAGAAAATTGTGAGGGTTGCAAGATGTGTGGGTTGACGGGGTTATGTGTGAGTGGTTTTGTGATGTGTGTTTTTCTGGGTGGTTACGGGTGTGTGGGTGGGTGGTGGAGAATATGTGGGTGGGTGTGTGCGTGTCGGTTATGGGATGGGTGGGGGATGTATGTGTGGGTTGGGAAATGTATGTGGGGGATCAGTGGGTTTGTGGCGGCATGTATGTTTGCCTGAGTCTGTGTGAGTGCGCGGAGGTATGTGTGGGTGGGTGGGGGTGTGGTGGGTGGGGGATGTGTGGGTGGCTGAGGGATGTGTGGGTGGCTGCGGGGGTGAGGGTGGATGGGGGATGTGTCTCACAACATTGCAATATGCACTGTTTATGTTTACAACTTTCATTTGACAATGTTTTTTCCCCCATGTGAATGTACCATGCGTAATATGCATTGTTTATGCTTACAAAATCCATTTGACAATGTTTTTTTCCCCCTATGTTAATGTAACATGCGCATTTGATGAATGAAAGATGAGTGATCGAAAGGGCCGAATGTAAGACGGGCATGCGTGCCCAATTTGTTACCCTTTTAAAATAAAGTTCGTTCGTTCGTTCGTTCGTTCTCTCTCTCTCTCTCTCTCTCTCTCTCTATATATATATATATATATATATATATATATATATATATATATATATATACACACACACACACCACAGCATATACCACAACAAACAATGATGTACAGACCAAATGGAACCAGAAGAAGAGGCCGGCCATGAACAGAGTGAATCTCGATATATGAAGACCATAAACGGGCACTCTCCGGCTATTTACACATCTCCTCGACACAACAAGGTACAAGAGGAACTAGACGAGAAGGAGAAGATGAATGCTTGAGACAGGACGATGTGGACACAAATCATGTCCAGCACTATACTTCATACTAATCGAATGAAGAAGAGCACATAAGGCGGTCAGCATTGAAATGTTCTGGGTCGCGGTGCCTCTTCAATACACGATAAATTCGTTGGTTCAAAAAGATAAAATGATAACATGATAAAATAGTTAACTTAGCAAGTTCGTTTCGATAAAAAACGGGTCAGCTGAATAACATCAATCTTGTCTGCAACACTGTTCTGTTAGAGTGTTCTTTTTCCTCTAATGCGTATCAGGACATACAGTATAATAAACAATTGCCTGCGATAGAAAGAAGTATGTTAAGTACAGTGCCAGTTTGGTAAATACTCTCTATAAAGTGACAGTAATATCGCCTGCAGCACAAATGCAATGTGTTTGTCTGTTTTTTGTATGTTTTAATTCCACTTGTGCTTAAGTGCTTTCTTTTGCTCAAGCATTGACTGCGCATAAAAGCCCGAATAAGAAATGATGCTATCTGACGGAGAGTGGGATCAACACCTTGTGCCACATAAATTGACAGGCAGAAGATCAAATAGTTCGACAATATCGTTAGAATTTAACACCATCAACTACCATTATTGGCGCTACATCAAAGAAGATACGAGAGCAATAGGACGCATGAGAAGAAAACGGAATTTAAGACATCAAATACATTGTAAAATCACACGGAATGACAATATAGAGCCAACCATCGGTTGCTGGAACGTTAAATGTTCCACCCCACGGCACTTGACGGCAAAAGGAAGAAGAAGAAGATAATGATGATTCATTGTCGGACACGCAGGAAGTCAACTGTTTAGGATGCAGTTCACTAACTCGTAAAGCCCCAGATCAACTCCTCAGCAAGTCAAAGGATCGTTGTCAATCTTACGTTAAGTAAACGTAAAGAATAATTTTACACGCATTAAAGCCTCTTGAGAAAATGCTGCAATATCCATATTGTTAAAGACCAATCGACACTCTAAGGGTCAATGTCACGCCGGCCGCTTACTCTTCCAACGACATTTCCCTGCACCCATTTGTCGCTGGGTCAAGCCATGAGCCCAAGTCAATTTAAATGTCCGCCTCGATTCGAAATCGAAACAATGACCACATGGTCGACAAGAAAGCGTCTAGCCACCAGGCTTCCGCAACTCTCATGATATTTCATAGGTAAAATATGTTCGACTGTATGATGCTGGACGGCTGCTCTAGGACAGGTTATATGCAACTCATTTAGTCACAGGGGCTGTGCAATGTGCAACTGACTTTCACTGTCAGATCCAGACATCACGTAATGTCTTTTCTAATTTTTTTTTAAAGATTTGATCAGACTAGATTAGCTGTAGTAGTAGCAGTAGAAATAGTTTTAGCAGTAGCAGTAGTAGTATTATATAGTAGTATTAGTAGTAGTAAAAGTATAGTAGCAGTATTAGTAATAGTTGCAGTAGTAGTAGTAGCAGCAGCAGCAGCAGCAGTTAGTATTATTATTATTATTATTATTATTATTATTATTATTATTAGTAGTAGTAGTAGTAGTAGTAGTAGTAGTAGTAGTAGTAGTAGTAGTAGTAGTAGTAGTAGTAGTAGTAGTAGTAGATTAAATCACTCTGGTATACCCATTGGTCACTCCTCTATGTATTTCGCCTCTTTAAAGTAACACACCCTGATCGATCACACACACATACTGATTAGAGGCAGAAGGCAGCACACGCCCAACTCACTCACTCTCGACACCGGGAGGTAGTGACGAAAATTAAGTCAACCCAACAACCAACCCACCATCAATCAACTTCTGTACTGTGATACAACTTAACATTGGTTCTAAGATATTCTTGTTTCCCACTATACCCACGTCGTATTCTGCCTATCCTAGTTACATTAAGCACATCTATAAATCAATTCAAAGATCGGTAAACAAACGACAGAACAAAAATTTCCCTCATATTTCTTGTCAATTAAACAAGAAGATAAATTGCGATATTACTCACATTTCTTGATAATTAAAAATACGATCAAATTAATTTTACTCAGATTTTTTGCCAAGTTAGAAATACAAGTAAAAATGTATTCACATGATAATTATAATTATCACTTTTTGTTGCAACCCATTATAATATCCATTAAATTGTATTTGTTGTGTAAGTTTTTTTTTTTTTTAAGGTAAAGAGCACTTTTCCAATCTCTAATACGTATTTATGAATATAATCCTAACCCTATATTTTATAATATGAATTGCAAACAATTAATTATATTTAGCTCCTGCGAAAAGAAGAGACATACTAAACACAGACACTATGTACATACCTTACACAGAACTCCATACCCAGGTGAAAATAAAGTGTGACTTATCAAAAATAAGAAACAATCAATAAATATATAATACTTAAGTGTTAAAAAAAAAAACAATAAGTATTATAGGACAACAAAACACTGCCGACGTTTCGGTTCTAGAACCTTTGTCAAAGAC
>JACEFZ010001987.1:162500-230000 GCA_014155875.1 Cepaea nemoralis | reverse complement strand
AACAACCATACGCAACAATAATAGCAGCAACAGTAAAAATACGAACCAAAACAACAATAGTTACACCAATGACAACAAACATAACAACAAGAATAACTACGTTAGTAACAGCATCAGCAAAAACACGAACAACAACTAGGTCGACAACGACCCCATTATAGCACATCCAAACAGCACTACTCAAGGCGATGCTCCTGTCTCTGACACGTGACCCTAACTCTCAATGGTGATTCGCGGGAGAGTTGATTATCGAGTGTCGAGTTGTCACTCGTTGCGAAGCCTCTTAGCGGTCGTTCGTTCAATCCCTTTGTAAGGCATGACAAGAAACAAGCATTTCTCTATTCTCTAATTATGAAACTGGATGCGACATAAGCGACCTTAGTCCGTCTATCACAAGAGATGAAGTATAATTCTTCCTACAACCGTCATGAGGTCATGTTCGGTAGTTTTTGGGTCCAGAGCTGACATATCTTGAACAGAGAGGGCGTGGACTATTCTCTGTAGATGTAGGTCCTGCGGATATTTCGATCTTGTCTACAGTTCAGCCACAACAATTATGGATGTCTTACAAGTCAATGCCCCTGCCCGGATGAATACACACCAATTGTTCAGGTCTAATGCGACGTTCTCCGGTGTGTCAGGGTTTATGCCGAAGACCTTAAGCGATGTCTTAAGCATGTTCTTGTATTGTGTTTACTATCCTCCTTGAACACCTCCGCCATTCTGGTGTCAGTAAATGTCTTGGGAAGAGAAATCGGCCGGCATGGTACTGCCCATATCACTCAGCGAGGGTCGATCAGTCCATGGAAATATGGATCTATCACCGCAGGCTCAGTGCGACTATGGCGTTTAGAGGGGACTTATACTTACTTACTTGTTTTTATTTTCTTTTCTTTAATCTTTTTTTGTACTGACGAATGGAGAATACAAGGATTTTAGCTGTGCTCCAACATTCTTATCTGATAATGTGAGGCGGAGTGCTTTATTGTGTAGGTTTCGATTAGTTTAGTTTAGTCGACGGATCAACATCACGGCACACGGATGTAACCCATAAGTACTCCGTTCTACTCCTAACTCAAGCCTGAGTCCGAAGAATCTCACCTTAGTCCACGAACTCCGTATCACCGGCGAGGATCCTGAAATACTTTGGGTACTTAGCCGTTAGGCTACTCTTTTTCGATTTCCAACTGCCAAGGCATTTTTTACGCGCGCAACAATACACACGGGTGTCCGATCTCACTACCCAGAGACCAGGGGACATGTTTTTACTAGAAGTCCACGTGAAAAACATCCCGGCTCTCACCGGGGCTTGAACCCGGGACCTCCAGTACTTGAGGCGGACACCATACCTCGAGACCACTCATCCTCCTTTATTGTGTGGGTAGAGTGGAATAGTGTGGAGGCGGAGTGGATTAATGTGTGGATGAAGTGGATTAATATTGAGGCGGAGTGGATTTGTTGTTGAGGTGAAGTGAATTCTCGTTCAGAACGCAATAACAAATTACTGAACGTAAGTTTACCTACAAAATCAACCTGAGATTGATCGATATCTACATAAGGACATTCAACATTATATTCCCCACGAGGATCAATTGCAACCTTAATGCTTCTCATCATCATCAGTCAGTGCCATACCAACAGGCGTGACCAGTCATGGTTCGCCATCTCCAGTATTGTTTCATGTCGATGTTATTCTCCCAGCTATGCCATGTAGCCAAACCATACAGGTATTTATCTATTTGAATTCCTATGGCTCTTTTCGCTTCATGTTTGCCAGTTATTACTAAATTATTAAGTTTTTTTTTATTTTAATATTTTGTTTTTAAGTCTTTAGTCATGTTTATTGACGTCCATTTCAACTGAGCCCGGAAAGTGGCTTGAATATTGGTTTAATATTCTTTGTAAAGAATCACTATTAGCGCACAAGATATCTCACAAAGAACATCAGTCTCGACCCAGAAAACACACAATGAGAATCTCAGTACAGTTCACAAAATCTGTAGCTCCAGCGAGGAACCAAATGTGTGTATATATATATATATATATATATATATATATATATATATATATATATATATATATATATATATATATATATATATATATATATATATATATATATATATATATAAAATATAAATGTTGTGTGGATAGCGTCACTATTGTATAAATTGTACGCGCGAAGTTGCCTATTTGATCTGCTCTTTTCGGTTTCCAAGTCCCAGGGGATTTGTAATATCTGCAACATGCACATTGGTCTTACGAGTTTTAGCACTTGTCCGAGAATTCTAGATGTCCGATTCCCTACACTAGATTCAATGGGGAGAATACCAGGATACCATCCGTGTTACTATTTTTATGAAAATCCAAGCAGTCTTCACCGGTCCAGCTGCATTGTTATAAACATACACGCGGTATTCAATTACATACGTGACCGTTCTACAACAAGTTAACGGATGAGTGACTTTTATTTACATATTTCAATGTATAGTTTTTCATGTAATTGTATCGGTGTGTGTCTGTTGTTTGTGTGCAGACGAAGGCTTTAACCGCAACGTCCAATTTGTTCTTTGTGATCTGTTCTAACTTTATTGACTACACACAGGTTTTCGATTGATTGATTGATTTAGGATTCGACATCACAGCATTCGGGGCATTCCCATAAGTGCTCCGTCCCCATCCTCAGCAGCCAGCGAAGAGTTCCAACACTAATAGTACCAGTAGCAACCTAATTATAAGTCCGTCTCGCCTTTCCTTTGAGCATTGAGCGTCGGCCAGATCCCTTCATCACTCCTCGTTGTCTCATTCTTGCCAAACCATGGTAATCCATTTGCTCCTCCGAGGTGTGCACGTGCTCCCACAAAGCCGCAACCACGTCTGCCTTGTCATGTATCAATACTCCATCAAGTTCTGAAGAGCCAGCCAATCTGTCCGCCTGTTCATTTCCCAGCACACCGGCATGCCCCGGAGAAAAGATCCAGGCGATGCTTGTCACCCGTGACCTTCGAAGCGAAGCAAGCCACTCCGCACGAAGTCTGTCCGTCCTCACCCTCGTCAGCATGCTTTCTGAGTCAGTTACAATCACGATATGTGTGTGTATCGTATTCTCCATCCAGCGGAGAGCCGCAGTGACTGCCTCCACTTCCATTCTTAAGCTGGATGTTGTGGTATCATATGCCAGGCTCTCCTGCCCAAACATCGACCATTAGCTTTGGCTATGAAACCCCAGCCACTTCTCTCACCTCTTGACACCGAACCATCTGTTTTCGATAAAGTGAGACATGTCAACATGATAAGGATGCTTGAAGATCTACAAATTTATGGTAAAGATCACAGACTTAAAAAAACATATATTGTAAACAACAAGCTGTCATAAGGATTGATAATGAAGTAGGTCAATATCCGCCTATTAAGAGAGGTGTGAGACAGGGATGTGTAATGTCTCCAGATCTTTTTTTCCTGTACAGTGAAAATATTTTCAGAAATATATAAGAAATGGAAGGAACCAATACTGGGGGCCGATGCATCAATGACATTTGATATGCAATTGATACAGTCCTGATTGCAGACAATGAACAGAACCTGCAACATTTACTAGATGCGGTTGTTGCACACAGTGAACAACTAGGGCTAGAATTGAATTGTAAGAAGACACAGATTATGGTCGTCACTGGGAAGAAGGAAATACCACAATGTAAATGGGAATATTCTTAAAACAAGTGAATCAGTCAAAATGTTTTGGGCATGTTATTAGAAGAAATGAATTGGAGAACTTGGTGACAACTGGCAAAATCGAAGGGAAGAGACCTAGGGCAAGGCCGAGAATTAAATACCTGGATGGCTTGGCCACGTGGCATGGTCGAGACAGAAACACAGAGCTGATCCACGACTCTGGTGATCGAGTGATTCAATTCAATTCAATTTTATGTTAAAAGGGTTACAAATTGGGCACGCAATTACATTTGGCCCTTCCAATCACCCATCTTTCATTCATCAATAGTACATGATGCATTCGCATAGGAAAAGAGAGATGGCAAAACATGACCGCCCACGCTTATCAGCATGGCACATGATGGATGGATTGTACTATCATCATCATCACACACACACACACACACACACACACACACACACACACACACACACGCATACAAAGAACAGCAGAAGCAATAATAATAATAATAATAATAAAACAATAATAATAATAATTCAAAACAATGTTTTGCGGCTGTAAATTTGAAAACATAAAGACAAAAACAATAGATTGCACCATTTATGGTCTGGTATATTTCACTGCATCTTGTTGGACACATACTGCAGAGATTACTCAGTAATTAGATACATCTTTCAATCTGAAACATACAATATACAACGCACAATATACTTACAGTAATTTTAATTGTCTACCACAATCATTTTATACTGCTACCATGTCTTTTTGTTTGCACAAAGTTGGTTTCTGTAGATGAATGGCAATTGCCTCTGCCAGGTATAACATGCGACCAGCTTTGACAAAACCAAAAGGACATGATAGTTTAAAATTGTTGTGTTAGGGTATTCAAATTACTGCGTTCATAAGTGTATAATTTAGTTTGAAGAATTTATCCAATTACTTTAGTTTATATTGTGTGATTTTTGCAGCATATTCCTGACGAGATGCAGTGAAATATGTCAGGCCCTAAATCGTGCAAAATATTGTTTGCGTCTTTGTTATTAAAAATAATAATAATAATAAAAAGGAGCAGAAGGAGGAGCAACAGAAAAAAAAGAAGAGAAGAAGGGGAGGGAGAGGAGGACGATAAGAAAGAGTTGAGAAGAAGAAGATACCCTTCCCCCCTCCCTTTTCAACTTCCCTCTCCGTATCCCCTCCCCAAACAAAATGTGAAGTAGAAGGAGCCAGCAACTTCTCGACATTAAATGAAACCCTAATATGTCCCCCCAACCCAGATTTTCAAGGACCCCCTGACTCGGTAAGGGCCCGGAGTTTAAAGAGCAGAAATCAGACAAAATAAGATTAAACATTTCCCTCAACTTCTTCTAAACCCTCAACCTTTCCTGGCCCACGAGTCAGCTAACACATGTCTAGTGATCGGAGCCAGAAATAGCGCAGGCCAGTTGTCGCAGGTCTCTCAAAGCTTGCACCATTAGCGATATTCCTGTGGACGCTCTATTGATTATTCGGCTAATAGTTGGCTATGTCCAAGAATCGGCCACATATCCACGTGATGAAGGCACCAGTGACATCAAGACAACAAAAATATAAGGAAATTGGATAGGAAGAAAGACGAGGAACCCGGGGACAGGAATAGAAACTTCAAGAGTTGCACACACGTAGAATAAGAAAGCTTTAACTCATTCTGATCAAGGAAGAGGTTGCTTTAACTCTGATTAGCCTGAGACGCTGTTATAAGTACTTTAAAGTAATACAATTTTGGCGGGTTAACTGTTTATTAATAAAACTATGCCATAGAGTGAGTTAAAGTTTTAGGATAGAGTTGTTTAATATAACAAGTGGATACCGCAGACAGTGTTAGGGAAATGCCCATCGTACAAGGATGAACCGATATACAAAGACAAATACAGAGGCGGCAATGCATTGACTGCTTTATCTCCCTTTCTGTCTCTCTTCTTTGGTATCTGTTATGTTCTTCTTGTTTTTGTATATTTCTGTTCCCCTCTGTTGTCATCTCTCTCTGTCGCTGTCTCTGTCTATCTGTCTCTCTCTGTCTCTCTCTCTCTCCCTCTCAGTCTGTGCCTGTCTCTGTCTCTCAATGCCTCTCTCTGTCTCTCTCTGTCTCTCTCTCTGTCTCTCTCTGTCTCTCTCCCTCTCAGTCTGTGCCTGTCTCTGTCTCTCAATGCCTCTCTCTGTCTCTCTCTGTCTCTGTCTCTCTCTCTCTCTCTCTCTCTCCCTCTCAGTCTGTGCCTGTCTCTGTCTCTCAATGCCTCTCTCTGTCTCTCTCTCTCTATGTCTCTCTCTCTCTCTCCCTCTCAGTCTGTGCCTGTCTCTGTCTCTCAATGCCTCTCTCTGTCTGTCTGTCTCTCTCTCTCTCTCTCTCTCTCTCTCAGTCTGTGCCTGTCTCTGTCTCTCAATGCCTCTCTCTGTGTGTCATTTTATGTGTTTTTTTCTATGTGGAATGTAACATTCACAATAGATAATAGATGTAAGAAAGACGAGTGAATGCAAGGACCGAGTGTAAGACGGGCCTGCGCGCCCAATTTATGACCCTTTAAAAATAAGGTTTGTTCGTTCGTTCATTCTGTCTTTGTATTTCTCTTTGTCACACACTTTGTCTCGCTCTGTCAATCAATCTGTGTGTTTCTCGTCTCTTTATTTATTTCCCTGATTCTTAGTTTGTCAATCTAATCTCTCTCTCTCTCTCTCTCTCTCTCTCTCTCTCTCTCTCTCTCTCTCTCTCTCTCTCTCTCTCTCTCTCTCTCTCTCTCTCTCCCAGGCTTTGTGTCTCTCTTACGCATTCTAAAGAAACACTATTTTCACAGTTCCCGCGTATATAACCAACTATAAATAAACAAGGCATGATTTCCGCCGTATAAGTCGCGGACTGTGAAAGTAATACTCCTCTTGTGTGCATGATTGCGAGTGTGTGCGCGAGTGAGTTTAGTGTAGTATGTGTGTGTGTGTGCGTGCGTGTGTGCGTGCGAGCGTGTGTGTGTGTGATACAACGAGAAAGAGATTACATTTGTCCTCGAAAGATTGGTAGCATTTAGTATATTTTCTTGTACCTATATTAACAAACTTGTTTATAAAGACAAATAGTATCTTTTCACAAGGCTGAACACTATTGGGGCCTGTCCTACAACTTTGCGCCTCAACCAAGTGGCGGATCTTTGACTTTGTATATCAGTTCAACTTTGTACGATGGACATTTCCTTAAACACTGTCAGAAAATATACCAGGGATCCTGGTTGGTGAACATAACACAAATAATAACTTTCGTTATTTTAAACAAAGACGCCTTAATCAATACATTGCATGATTTCTTGCCCGACATACCTCGCAGCATCTCGTCAGGAGCACACTGTTATATAAACTGAATAAAAGAATAATACTTTGGCTCAAATATTAAGTCGCTGATACTATTCTAATGCAGAGGACATTAACCCGACGAAAGTCTCAGGTTTAACAGGAAATACTTCTGTTTGCATAGCAACGGCTGTAATCGCTTAATCGATAATACTTCGATATATTTGTGGAATCGATTATTGTTTGTCGAATACGGTATGCGAAATGAGTTTTGTGTATTAACTCTATAATTGATAATATATTCGACGAACAATAGTGGCTTGACAACGTGGCAAAATCGAGACAAGAACAAAGAGCGGATACACAATTAGAGTTATCGTGAGATGACGAAACATCCACGCTTATCGACATTGCACACCATGATGCTGATAAATACGACCGACATTGGCAAATATATCATAAAATAGTGCTATTCACAACAGCTACAAACGACATTGATGTTTACATGTTCAATAATAAAGCGATGATTACCGCCGAAAGAAGCTCGCGCTACAGAACTTCAACCACTAATCGTCAATGTAAATACTATTAGCAAACATACGGTCTTGGTTCAAGCAGAGACGGTGATAGAACCACGGTTCAGATATCAATTAACTCTCAAACAACTTGAGGTTTCCCTATGTCTTGTTCGGGACTCCCCCCCCCCCCTCTCTCTCTCTCTCTCTCTCTCTCTCTCTCTCTCTCTCTCTCTCTCTCTCACTCACTCTCCCATACTGTGTTGTCATCTATAGCTGAAGTTTTGGTTTCTCATTTCCACGACTTTCCTGTCAAAACACAACATATGTAATAAATCGTTACAAAGAATGGATTAAAAACAAAAAAAGTATGGAGGTTGGTTTAGCTGAGAGGTTTAACCCGCTCAAACTGTCTCTTCTGACAGCAGGGTAGTAGGTTCGAACGACGCGATAGAGAATATCACATAACATTGCAAAGACGTAACTAGAAAGACCTATGGTCCTTAATTTCATTCACATGACCACCATGTCTCAGAAATAAACCAGCCTTTTAGACAGTGGTAAGCACTATAGGTTAATTGCCAGCTAGTATATCCTGCTTGCACAAAACAGTTATCTGAAATAATGTATTTTCTTGATGAAATTAAATACAAAAGCCACAAACAGTAGATGGCACGATTTATTGCCTGGCATGTTTCGCTGCTTCTCGTCAGGTGATACTGCAAAGTTATGTATCATGTGAAATCAATAAACTGATTAGAGAAATTAGACGTAGACAGCCAACATTTGTTTGACACGTTAAGAGAAGAAAACAATTAGAGACCTAGGTGACAACGGGCAATACTGGGGCGAAAAGAACAATAGGACGGCAGAGAAGTACATATCTTGATGGCGTGGCCACGTGGTGTAGCCGAGACAAGAACACGGAGGTGATCTACGACTTTGGTGATCGTTTGAGATGGCGAAATATTAGATGATGATGATGATGATGATGATGATGATGATGAGGTGAATAAACGAATACTACTTTGGTTTAAACAGTGGGTGCATTCTAACTGATATTGTTCGAATATGAAGTACATTATCCCCTTGGTAGTCTAAGATTTAAAAGGAAGTCCTTCTGTTTGCTTAGCAACGTACTCCATATTCAAACAATAACAGTAACTATCTATATATAATTCACCTATGCACTTCACTACTGGAGGCGGATAATGCAAAAGATCTAAAACAAATGGTGGACATTGTAGTAACAGAGAGTGCAAATAAAGGACTCTCCATGAACACAAAGCGAGTAGTAACAATGGTGATATCAAAGAAAAAGGTGACAACAACATGTGAAATGGAAATAGAAAGGAAAATGCTTAACCAAGTAGATAATTTTAAATACCCAGGGGCATTTATAATATCAGATGGAAGGTGAAAAACAGAGATTAAGAGCAGAATAGGGCAAGCAAAAGCTGCATTTCAGAAAATGAAGAGTATCTTATGCAATAACTCACAGTCATTGAATGTGCGAAAGAGAGTGCTGGATGGCTATTTAGAATCTGTTTTGCTGTCTGGCAGTGAATCTTAGAATGTAATGAACAAATTAAGAAGAACTTGGAAGCAACAGAGATGTGGTTCCTGAGACGAATGTTGCGAATTCCTTGGACTACCAGAGTAACTAACAACGATTGCCTGAAAGAGGTTAATGAAACTAGAAGATTTTATACAATATTTAGAAAGAGACAAACAGCTTTCTTTGGTCCTGCTGTGCGTAGAGAAGCATTTGATAACATCGTGACGATCGAGGGGAAGAGAGGCAGAGGACGACCAAAAGAAATGATGCAGGATGGATTGAGACGGTGGAATAGAGAAATATCAAAAGCAGAATTGACACAGAACATCAAAGACCGAGATGTGTGGAGAGACACGAACGCCTACGCCAGCTGGCATGACACCCTATGGTGATGATACACTTTACATGATAGCTAATTGTACAGTGTACACCTGACGAGATTTTTGAAAATAATTCTCGAGCATAGAGGGCATCGTGTCTTCCTAATTTTATTATTAATTTTATTTTGTTTAAAAAAATTGAACAAAAACTGTGAAATGTGTGGAACTCCAGCAGAAACTGTTAAGAGCGTTTCAAATAAAAGCCCATTTATCGCACAAGTGAAATAAAAACGCGTAAGAAAAATCTAAATGCTGATGTGTCACGATTCAATTTAGTTTTTATAGTATTATGCTGTGTTAATTAATTTCAGGAACCTCTTATCGTATACAGTATGCTCGAATAATGCTCATCTACAAATGATGTCTCTAAATGGCACTGGCTCCTTGCCGTCGTGACAGACGATAGTTCGTTACAATGTGCTTAAAAATAAAAAAAAAAAAAATAAATAAATAAAAAAGCATAATAAGCGGGGAAGTCAATAAGTAAGTCACAAATGGGTGTAGAAAAATAACTAAATATGATAACAACTTGAAACCAGTTTATGTTTATACATACATTGTCCCTTTATTTCTTAACATAATTTCCACCAATATTGATGCACTTAGCCCATCGATTTATCAGTCCTCCCAAACAGGTTGCATTGAACTGCTTGCTTTGTTTTCTAATCCACGTTTTTACTTCACATTCAACTTCGGCGTCATTCGCGAAATGTCTCCCGCCAAAGTGAGTTTTCAGTGGACCAAAAAGGTGGAAATCGCTAGGGGCTAAGTAGGAGCTATACGGTGGATGTTCCAGAACGTCCCACCATAGTTTAATAATTTTCTCCTGAGTTAATCGAGCCGTATGTGGTCTGGCATTGTCATGAAGAAGCAACGCTCCTCTAGTCAGCAGTCCTAGACGTTTTCGTCGAATTGCACCATGAAGTACCCATAGAACTTCACAGTACGATTCAGAATTCACATTGTCACTTTTCTTCTTGAAATTGGTTAAAAGCACTCCTTGACAATCCCAGAACGCTGTCAGCATAACCTTCCCTGCTGATGACGTAACCATGAATTTTCGGACACAAGGCGATACTCGCCTTCCTACAGACTTCTAGCAAGCAAGCATGCACGCACGCACGCATGCACGCACGCACGTGCACTCTCTATCTCTCTCTCTCTCTCTCTCTCTCTCTCTCTCTCTCTGTCTCGCTCACACACACACACACACACACACACACACACACACACACACACACACACACACATACACACATATTTACGGTTTCCATTTGAAGCCCCCTTGTATATAACTATATATGAATCTCGATATACCTCTACAGTAGGCAGCTGACGAGATGCAGCGCGATATGCTTGGCAAGAAATCTTACAATATTTTCTTTATGGCGTGTGTGTTTATATTCACTAAGGGAATACATTGTTTTGAATTTCAAGAATACATCTTTCATATGACAATATAAGGGTGTGAGACATGGACCATTTAGACATCGTAAAAGACATCAATTGATAGTTTTGAAGTGCTCTTTACAGAACAAGTCGTTATTCAAGAAGGAGAAAGATACTGACATGTGACAGCATTACAACATTGGCAGGTTTATAAACGGCGTGTATGGGAAACTGAAATACAACAGTAAACGTCATAGCCGTTAAGTATGAACAAACAGCACACAAATGTCGTGATTTTAGCGGAATCACACAGTTTGATTAGACAGGTGAAAACAGGCATGCCTCGGGCAGAGTGACAAGCTTCAATTCAACAATCACAGTTATAGAATATCTGTTAGATTATGACCCCAGGACATGCAGGTGTGGTGAAAGACGAGCAGGCGGACAGAATAGCTGGGTCGGAACCTCTCAGTTGGGTACTGGTGAATGATAACGCAGATGTGGTAGAGGACCTTTGAGATCGCGTTTGCGGTGCAGAAGAACACGGCCTGAAGAGAATGGCGCTGCAGAGAGTGACTAGAAGATCTGGCGGACAGGCAAACTCCGAGGAACTGTCAGACAGACACATAATCGGACCGCTACTGGTACATTTAGTATTGGTACTCTTCACCGGCTGTTGAAAAAAGGACGGAGCACGTATCTGAGTGTCCCGGGTACTGAGATGTCAACTCAACCCAACTTAGTAAAAACAGAAATGGAAGGCATAGTTCTTGCTAGAAGAGGCAGCGGTGGACTAACACGACGGTGGACACAAGAATATGCAATACACACTGGACTTTTGCAAGCATGAGGCAAGGCAGATAGAGAAAGATTATGATTCTTTGTGGTTGGTTGTTTCCAATGACGTTTTGCACAGGTTTTGCTTATGGCGATTAAAACAATGTCCCGAAACAATTTCCTGCGATAGGTCTGTGGTGTGATAGCGCTATCATATTTCCTAGACCTGAGAGCAAGGACAAATAGGTGATCAGTCTTTCCCTCATGTATGTCAATGCAGGAGCCCAGGCGTCCATTCGACCGTGCCTAACGTGGATAACGGGATATATATGGGGAAGTAAAGTCGGCCGATGTGAGACTGATCACCTCACCCACAAATTGTCAATTTTCTATTAAAATTAGGGTTCAAGCACCATATACCCAATGTGCCACTTAAAACAATAATTTACAATTTCATTGCAGGACGTTGCGATCAACCCCAAGCCCAGGTTGACTTTCTAGGCTTATTTATTTAGTAGTATGTCATATTTTCTGAACAATAAGTCAACTTTGAAGTCTAAATTGACGCGTGTGGGAAACGATCCCGCTACCTCGTCATCAGCGCATCGGAAGTTTAAGAGCTAAAGTGCTCTTATTCCCTCAAAAGAGACAGCAGCGGCTGCAGCAGGATATAATAATATTAATTGGAAACAATTAGATATATTTTGCTGCTGCGAAAAGAAGAGACTTACTAAACACAGACAAAATGCACATTTACATACCTTACAAGTTAAGAAAATCCATCGTACACAGGTGAACAGCAACATATGACTTATCCACACAAAAAAAAAAACCAGAAGTATTCAATAAATATATAAAATGAAATAATAAAAATAACAAATAAGTACAATAGGACAACACAGAACGGCCGACGTTTCGATTTTAAGAATCTTTGTCAAGGATTCTTAGAATCGAAACGTCGGCCGTTCTGTGTTGTCCTATTGTACTTATTTGTTATTTTTATTATTTCATTTTATATATTTATTGTATACTTTTAGAGTTTTTGGATAAGTCACACGGTGTTGTTCACCTGTGTACGATGGATTTTCTTAACTTATATTGTATGTAAATGTGCATTATGTCTGTGTTTAGTAAGTCTCTTCTTTTGGCAGGAGCAAAATATACCTAATTGTTTCCAGTTATTATTCCCTCAACCACGTTGAAATCTATAAGGCATGGAAAAGGGTTTTAATCTTGTTATTTGTTTAGTACACATACTTGTACAACCTGCCTACATCTGTGTGTATGTCTGGCTATTTGTTTTGTACACATTGTTGTACAATCTGTCTACATCTGTGTGTATGTCTTGATATTTATTTAGTACACAATGTCGTACAACCTGTCTTCATCTACACCTTAAATATCAATGGACAATCGTGCAATTGTCATCGGCGCATTGCAGTAATTGAACAATCCTTTACGGCGCTCATTGTTACAGTTATAGCTAACATTGAAGCGAACAGTAAGACCAGCAGGGACTACACTGCTCGCAAAGCAGAAGTGACGCTCCTGAGAGATGAAAATTTGTAGCTAAGAAAAACAATTCAAACTTTACAGCATGTGTCTTGTTCTTTGTTTAGTAGACAATGACGTACAACCTATCTACATCTGTGTGTGTATGTCTGGCTATTGTGTCTGTAGTGTTGTGTTCTAAGGCCATAGACACTAACTTGTCAGTTCCGTTGTTGTTGTTCTCTGTTAGCCTTGAATGATGTGTGAATGAAATAATGTATGAAAGAGAGTGATAGAAGGGCAGAATGTTAGACGGGCCTGCGTGCCCAATTCTTAACCCTTTGAAAATAAAGTTTGTTCGTTCGTTCGTTCGTTCGTTCGTCCACCAGATACACGTGACCCTCTGATTTAACAGTTGTCACCGTGAACACCTTCTTTACATATCGTGTCCGTGGGTTGCATGACCTTGACAGGACGTCTTAATCACCTCCAGCAAGTATTACCTGTGTGAGATTTATTTTCTAGACCATTGTTTTCTGAGCGACCGACGCTCGTACCATTATGAAAATCCTCGCATAGTGGCCTGATCCCTAATAGCCTGCTGTGGACATTGCACCCGGTAAAACAGAATTGTGAAACGCCGCTCATGTCCCACTAGTCAAAGATACTCGGCTTAATGATACAATACCCACTGGAATGTTGGACAGGCACACATACTGGCGGAAGCCGGTGTGGCGTAGTTGTTGGACGCTCGACTATGAGCCAGGTAATCATCAGTTCGAATCCGCATGGTGGCGGATTTTAAAAATTCACCGAGCTTCAAGGACGACCCTGCCTAGAATATGTACTAGGGCTAATTCTGGGACGAAAAGGCGACCGGCATGATACAAACCACATCACGTACCGAGTGCCGGTTAATTTACAAATATGATACAGACCACATGACGCACTGAGTGCCGATTGATCTACAAAAATTGGGGTCCAGCATCATAAACGCAATGCGACTTCAGACGTGTATAAGTGTCCTGTACATTACTTCAGACGTGTATTAGTGTCCTGTACTTTACTTCAGACGTGTGTAAGTGTACATTACCTCAGACGTGTATACGTGTACATTACTTCAGACGTGTATAAGTGTCGTGTAAATTACTTCAGACGTGTATTAGTGTTCTGTACTTTACCTCAGACGTGTATAAGTGTCCTGTACATTACTTCAGTCGTGTATACGTGTCCTGTACATTACTTCAGACGTGTATAAGTGTCGTGTAAATTACTTCAGACGTGTATAAGTGTCCTGTACATTACTTCAGACGTGTATTAGTGTTCTGTAATTTACCTCAGACGTGTATAAGTGTCCTGTACATTACTTCAGACGTGTATTAGTGTTCTGTAATTTACCTCAGACGTGTATAAGTGTCCTGTACATTACTTCAGACGTGTATAAGTGTCCTGTACATTACCTCAGACGTGTATAAGTGTCCTGTACATTACTTCAGTCGTGTATAAACGTACATTACTTCGGACGTGTATACGTGTCCTGTACATTACTTCAGACATCTATAAGTGTCCTGTACATTACTTCAGACGTGTATAAGTGTCCTGTACATTACTTCAGACGTGTATTAGTGTTCTGTAATTTACCTCAGACGTGTATAAGTGTCCTGTACATTACTTCAGACGTGTATTAGTGTTCTGTAATTTACCTCAGACGTGTATAAGTGTCCTGTACATTACTTCAGACGTGTATAAGTGTCCTGTACATTACCTCAGACGTGTATAAGTGTCCTGTACATTACTTCAGTCGTGTATAAACGTACATTACTTCGGACGTGTATAAGTGTCCTGTACATTACTTCAGTCGTGTATAAACGTACATTACTTCGGACGTGTATAAGTGTCCTGTACATTACTTCAGTCGTGTATAAACGTACATTACTTCGGACGTGTATACGTGTCCTGTACATTACTTCAGACATCTATAAGTGTCCTTTACATTACTTACTACTTACACTAGGGAGTCTCTGTGGACGCGGGAGTCTCCGAAGGACGCGGCCGGAATCGAACCCACGACCTTCGGAGCACGAGTCAAACGGCTTGACCACTTCGGTCAAGCCGTTTGACTCGTGCTCCGAAGGTCGTGGGTTCGATTCCGGCCGCGTCCTTCGGTTTACGAGTTAAATGTTTCGGAGACTCCTGTAGGTCGTCGCTAAAAGCTACGGAGTTCGTGCTTTGTGCGACGCTTTCCGTGCTGCGGAGAGAGACCGAGCCATATGGGATAAAACCCGGTGCAATGAAGTCGACCCTGTCGACTGTGACTGTTTGTTTTACATTACTTCGGACGTGTATACGTCTGCTGTACATTACTTCAGACGAGTATAATTTTCCTGTACAATACCTTCCCTCGGTTGTACAGATGTACCAGCAACAAATGCTACAATAAATGGAGGGCTGGTGTATATATAGAATACGCAGACAAATCCAATGCAAACATTTGCATAGAAAGTGGAAAGAACCGCAGCAGCAATGATTACGAAGGCGGTTCAGTATTTGCTGCATTTGTTCGACTCGTAAAATCTGAACATATACACCCAATTGTAATTTCTAGCTAAAGTGCATAGAATGCTATGGACGGACAGAAAGAAAACAGCTGAGACAGTTGTGCGAGAAATACATAAACATTTCAAACTAATTAGAGAAAATAAACGAGGACTAAGAATATTTTGGGGGCACATTATGAGGACAATTCAACAAGAAAACTTAGCGACAAGTGGAAAAATTGATGGAATAAAAAGTACAGGGTAGACAAAGAGATACATACCTGGAAGGTTTGGCCACACGGCATACTCGAGACAAAGACACAGACCTGATACAAGAGCCTGATAACCTCCGACCCTTATCAGCATGGCTCATGGTGATGTGTAATTGGTACCTAGGTATCGTCTGTTCTACATGCACTCAAATCAACCATGGACTAAGAATTATATAATAATATGTCATAAAAGCTAGTGCGTTTATATGTCAACTATCACCCATACTGAAACATCTGAATATACCGCAAAAAGACAGATAATAAATAACATATTCGTATCAACCCTATGCTACCGATGTCAAACTTGGACCAAATCCAAATCACACTTAAGCAGAATCAACACCTACAAGAAGAAATGCTTGAGAAGAGCTGCCAAGTTAACTATCATAGACCAAGTAACCAAATGATGTTATCGGACAGACACTGGGATCAGAACCTTGTGCAACACATATTGAAATGCAGAAGATCAAATGGTTCGGCCATCTCATTAGAATGCAACACCATCAACTACCAGTACTGGCACTACATCAATCGTATTTGGAACACTTTTAATCCCAATGCGCCTCCACACGATGAGAAAATTGAGGTAGTATGTGCATTCAGTAGAAAACAGTTTATTGGACCAATTTTCCTCAGCAACACTATAAATGCCGATCGGTACCGTACTGACATTCTGGAACCATTTTTAGAACAGCTGAATGAATGTAAAATTGAAGAAGCGTGGTCCCAGAAAGATGGTGCAACTACACACACAGCTAAAGCATTACTGCGTCATTTGGAAGACATTTTCGCAAATCGCATAATATCACTTGAAAATAACAACAGACACGTTGCAGAAAGTATCTGATTATATGAAGAGCGGTGTACAGTCATGTCTTGAAGCCCCTGGTGGACATTTCCAACACCTGTTATAACGAATACTTCATTGGTACTGTCCAGCCTTCCCAAACACAGCGTTAGACCATAGCAGTGACTATTGTAGCTAAGGTAACGAATAGCACATTTTTTGATAACATGATGTACTTCATTTTTCAAATTTGTTCTACATACAAAGTGTAGTGAGCATTTAAAAACAATCGGTATATATGTATATATATATATATATATATATATATATATATATATATATATATATATATATATATATATATATATATATATATATAATCGGTATATTATCAGCATCAACTCTTCCATTGAGCTTCCATTGCTCGAGTGGTTGTCAAATGATGCTAAAATATAGAAAAGCTAAATGTTATTGATAATTTCATTGTTGGTATTATCTGTTGTGAGCTTACTACATGTTGTGTATTTCTATTATCATTATTAATATTGTTATTGTGTCACGTCTTAGTCAGATATGACTGAGCTACCCTATAACAGTAGACGGTACTACCTGCTTTCTGTTAGCGCCGAACGTTGGGCGGCGATCACCAAACCCGACACCCCACAGCCAACGGCTTCGGGCGGAAGAGCGCAATTGGGAGGGTACAAGCCTTACCCTGGTGCGAGGAAATGCAACCTAAAGACAAAATAAGTCATGGCAGGGCAGACCAGGCCCTAGGCCTTGGTTGGCAGCTGGTCTAGGATCGAAGCTCCGACAGGCGGACAGTTAGAGCTTTGCTTTGCTGATCCGGCAGCTTCTGCAGCTTGTCTTGTTCCAGATGTAGAGGTGTTACCTTTCCTCTGGAGTGAACTAGGCAGGCCGAGAGAGGGATCATGCTGCATGGGCAACACATGATATCTATATTTTAGCCCAGGCTTTGTGCTATGGAGAGGCACTAACTCCATCCCTTACAAACTATCGTCTGCCAATGAATGAATGATATATATATATATATATATATATATATATATATATATATATATATATATATATATATATATATATATATATATATATAATTATGTGTGTTTGCCTGTATCTCTGTCTACATTCTATATACTTGTATGTACGCTCTCTGTGTTCGTCTGTTGTTTCTAAATCTATGTGCGTACGTCTGCCTATATGCTAATCTGTCTGAATGCCTATATGTGTGACTGTATATATGCTTGTTTGTTTCCCATCTGCATGTCTGTGTGTTTGCTTAGGTGAGGACACGCACACATAAACATACCCTCAGAATATATCAAGCATGTCGTAAAACAAAGAAGATGATGCTTATGAAGAAGAAAAATTAAACGAGAAGGAGGAGGATGGCGAAGAAGAAGTAGACTTGACAAAGGAGACCAAAAAGAAGAAGAAGAAGAAGAGGAAGAAGAAGAAGAAGAAGAAGAAGAAGAAGAAGAAGAAGAAGAAGAAGAAGAAGAAGTAGAAGAAGAAGAAGAAGAAGAAGAAGAAGAAGAAGAAGAAGAAGAAGAAGAAGAAGAAGAAGAAGAAGAAGAAGAGAGAAGAAAAAGTAGAAGAAGTGAAGGAGAGGGGGAATGAGGAGGAGAGGGTCTTTGAGAAAGATGCAGAAAAAAATTAAAATAGAACAAAAAGAAGAACAACAATCGAGGAACAAATGTAATTTACGAGAGAGCAATTACTGCAGTTCACAAAACACCAAAAAGGAAACAGCAAACAGAACATGTTACCACTATATCTCACTTTACGCACAGAATCACGGGGGTTAGGGGGTATTTTGCTCACGACAGGCAGGCTATTAAGTGCTCATTACAAGAGATGGATAATCTCCCATTTGTGAATCCAGGACGCGCGGACACAATATATCCTTGTCCAGGTTTAATATATGCGCGTGCATGTCACGGGAAACCAATACCGTGAGTAATGTTTGGTTTGTACTCAGTCCGGCTGTCTGATTTTAGAATACGTTATCATATAGAGAGTCACAGCCGTGTGTCTGTCCGCTTGTCTATCTCTAGCCAGTAACCATTGCCGCTTCACTATTTAATAGTTGTGAGTCATGTAGTAATGATTTCTGCACATTTCCCTTGCTTGTATGATGCAGTTAGTGATACTGTTACTGCTGTCAAAGATTAGACAGATAAGTGATGCCTGGATGAAATAATGCACGAACAAACAGAGATAAGAAGGGAGAATGTTAGACGGTCTTGCTAGTGTAATTCCTCATCCTTTGAAACAAGGTCTGCCTGCCTGCCTGCCTGCCTGCCTGCCTGTCTGCCTGCCTGCCTGCCTGTCTGTCTGTCTGTCTACACCCAACACAGACTCTAGATAATTGTACCGCCTGTCACCTAAACATTGTAGGGAGCAGTTTTTGCTCGTGCGCCAGGCGCGTATCTGTTGATATTGTCAGGCGGTATTTTTGTATTGTCTTTGACGTCATCAATCCATCTTTATTTGGCCTTCCTCCTGCCCTGTAGCCATCATACCCGGTATTTTACGCACGTGATGCTTGTTTTTTTTTCGAACATTCTTATCAGGAGATCGAATCATTCAATTCTCTCTCTGTCTATATATATATAGTCTAAATAGGATACAAGAATACACTATATGTGCATATAATAGAGCTATATTTATGTTAGTGACGTATCACACACATACATAGAGAGTAATTTGTAAATCTGTATGCACACTAAAAGGTATCAATTGCCGGGCAACCCTTTAGGCTACTGAACATGATAAGTAATTCCATTGATATTGATTGGTATTTAGAGGAGGTAAATGATAGAAGTAGCAATCAATGTTGGATTTCTTGGTTTCAATGTCGGGTTTGCTATCTTTCTTTTGCGACGAGAAAACAATTGTGAGCAATTCTATTGCCTTAGGTCATAAATAAATTCGCATATTTTTTTTGGCATTCACGGAAGTAGAAGAAAGGAGAGACTAGAGGACACATTAGACAACGTAGAAATTGAAAGCTACAATTACCTACACAATAAAGACATCTTTACAGGGATGTCTAGTTGGTCAATCGTCGAAATAGATTTGTTCCTACCGCATGGCACTGTCGTCATTTGGATGTGGTTCGAACCCTCATGGGATTAGTTCAGCTTTCAGTTTGTATGTTGTTTATTGCGTCCTCTAATTGCCCATTCTTTCTTTTACCCCTATGAGCGTCAAACGATATATGCGAATTTATTTATGAACAATGTCATTATAATTGCTCATACTGTATAATTCTCATCGCAAAAGAAAGAAAACTAACCCGACATTGTAACCAAGCAATCCAATACGATTGATACTTCCATGACAAACAAGGGACGTATAATTGTCTTGAAAATCACACGTAGGTCAAATAGTGATAGCACTTCTGAGTCAATTAAACTCCATCCTGTTCTTGTTATTGTTTTTATGAATATTTTCTTTCGAACTGTTTTCATTATGTTTTCGTATTTGCTGTGGAGTATTTAGCATTCGTCGTTTGACAAACGCTGCATTTATCATTTGGGTTATATTTCTTATAATCCGAGCGGGTTTAGTTGATCGCCATGTAATATCCACAGCCTCCTGTTTCGTGTTCTGCTAATCATATGTGAGACAGACTCTTCACAATGAAACAAATTCAAATGGTCAGTGATCTTTTTCCAAGCCTTCCTGCGTGCATATCCTTCTCTTTCATGTCTGTTTTCAGGACGTAGATTTTCCACTATTCTGAGTTTTCTCTTTTATATAACGTATGTTTAGTCAGTTAGATTTGACTGAGCTACCATATGACAATAGACGTTACTGTCTGCTTTCTGTTAGCGCCGAATGTTGGGCAGTGCTCACAAAACCCAACACCGCATATTGTGCTAACGGCTTCGGGCAGAGGAGCGTAATAGGGGGGTACAAGTCTTATCCTAGTGTGATGAAATGCAACCTAAACACCAAATGTTATGGCAGGGCAGACTAGGCCCTAAGTCTGGATCGGCAACTGGTCTAGGATCGAATCTCCGACATGTGGAGAGTTAGAGCATTGCTTTGCTGATCCGGCAGCTTCTACATCTTGTCTTGTTCCAGACTTATTGGTATTATCTTTCCTCACGAGTAAACTAGGCAGACAGAGAGAGGGATCATGCTGCATGGGCAACAGGCAACGCATTGTCTCTACAATTCAGCCCAGACTTTGTACAATGGATAGGTCATTATGCCATTTATTTTTAAAGCACACAAACTTTTGTCTGTCACAATGGCAAGGTGCTAGTATAACGTATGAAATCTCACACTTGGATACACGAAAGTGTCTAGATACTGTTTGGCTTACTGAACTCACTGATGCCTTCTTGCATTGTATGATAGTGGTTATACTTATTACGTATATACAGTATTAACATTCAGACTTATCCATCATACAGGCCTATCCAATATACAGATCTATCCAACATACAGACCTCTCCAACATACATACCTATCCAAAATACAGACCTATACAACATACAGATCTACCCAACATTCAGAAATATCCAAATTACAGACCTATCCAGCATACAGACCTATCCAACATACAGACCTGTCCCACATACAGACTTATCCAACATACAGACTTATACAACATTCAGATCTATCTAACATACAGACCTATCCAACATACAGACCTATACAACATACAGACCTATACAACATATAGACCTATCTAACATACAGACCTATACAACATACAGACCTATCCAACATACAGACTTATCCATCATACAGACCTATCCAACATACAGACCTGTCCCACATACAGACTTATCCAACATACAGACCTATACAACATTCAGATCTATCTAACATACAGACCTATCCAACATACAGACCTATACAACATACAGACCTATACAACATACAGACCTACCAAACATACAGACTTATCCATCATACAGACCTATCCAACATACAGACCTACCCAACATACAGACCTATCCAACATACAGACCTATCCAACATACAGACCTATCCAGCATACAAACCTATCCAACAAATGCAAAGTGTTGATAAAGAATTTTTAACAAGACAAACAACACTCAGGAAAGGAAATACTATTTTGGTCATGTACGAGGTTGCTTCAAATGAAAACCTTAAAAGTATGATATAAACTACAGTAACCATGCTATTGTCTTGCAATCTGTCAATATTCTTGTTAATGATGTCAAGAGCGTTCAGCACGTGATATCACGGTGCAGACAAACACGGTCACGTCATAAAGACAGTTTAAAGAACGCCGTCCCACTTTTGACATGCACCAAAGAGGAGGAGAATTGTTCTCCGTTTTTTATCAGTGAAGGGTGAAACCTATAGAAATTCATCGACGAATGAGGGTCCAATATGGTGATGCATGCCTGTCATTCCAAGCACTTTATCGGCACTGGAAAACTTGCATTGAATGCAGTGGTGACTACATCGAAAAATAATACATTTGTTCTGTACTTTTTCAGAATATATTAATAAAATTCACACACACACACACACACACACACACACACACACACACACACGCACGCACGCACGCACACGCACGCACACACACACACACACACAACATTTTAGGTTTTCATTTGATGTCCCCTCATTAAAAGATTAAGGTGTAGAAATGATACTGTGCTGACACCTTGTCGTCCTGACAGGCGATAATTTATTACATAGCGCTTTAAAAAAAAAAAAAAGGCATAATAATTATAATTCTTAACCGTAGCGAATGCGACTAATCAGTCCAATTCGCGCGGTAAATGTTTGTCCACAATGGAGACCAGAGATGAGTTACACCTCTCTATAGCACAAAGTTTGGGTTAAACTGTATAGATTATGTTTTGCCTATGTAACATGATCCCTCTCTTTACCTACCTAGTTTACTCCAGAGGAAAGCTAAAATCAAGACGTCTGGAATAAGACAAACTGCAGAAGCTGCTTGGACCCCCCCCCCCCCCCCCCATACCCGTTGCCGACCAAGGCTTATTGTCTGGTCTACTCTGCCACGACATTTAATCTTTAGCTTACATGTCATGGCACTGGAATAAGGCTCGTGCTCTTCCAATTGCGCTCCTCCGCTCTATGTCGTTGGAATAATGTGGCGTATCGGGTTTGGCGAGAGCCGCCCAACATTCAGAAAAGATAATTATGAAGGCAATATGAATATGTAGAAAGGATCATTGTGATGGAAACATTACGGTGTTGAAAAGTTAATTATGAAGGCAATTTTAAGCGGTAGTAAAAACAATTAAGGGACAGAAAAGATAATTATGAAGGAAACATTAAGGCGCAGAAAAGATAAAAAAGTGGAACATTAAGGTGTAGAAAAGATAATTATGAAGGGCACATTAAAGTGTATGAAAGATAATTATGAAATAAAGTATGCTAGGGAGGCAATGACGTGGATAAGCACAACGCAAGTAGATTTAAAATGTGAGGGATAATTTATATTTACAGTAACTGAGGCATGACATCGTATACATGAATTTGAAAAGACGGATGTGGGGGGGGGGGGGGGGGGGGGTGGTGTCTTCTTAACAGGATCGGCAACTTAAAGAGGATGATAAAGCGATGATTCTGCGATGATACGGCGATGATACTGCAATGACACAGTGATGACACGACGATGATACTGCGACGATAGGGCGATCATACTATGATGATAAGGTGACGATATGGCGATGATACTGCGACGATACAACGATGATACTCCGATGATACGGCGATGATACGACGACGATATGGCGATGGTACAGTGATGATACCGCGATGTTACAGCGAGGATACGGCGATGATACTGCCATGATACTTCGATGATACGGCGATGACATGCACCCACAGGCATGCCACTTCTCATAACCACTAGTACGTACACCACGATAGTGTTCCGCAGCGGACAGGCCATTTGGAGTGGACGACACGGAGATGATACGCGGCTACAGGCGGGCCATCTCTCATATCCACTATAACACTATTGTCTCCGGCTACAACATCTCTCATATCCACTATAACACTATTGTCTCCGGCTACTACATCTCTCATATCCACTATAACACTATTGTCTCCGGCTACAACATCTCTCATATCCACTATAACACTATTGTCTCCGGCTACGACATCTCTCATATCCACTATAACACTATTGTCTCCGGCTACGACATCTCTCATATCCACTATAACACTATTGTCTCCGGCTACAACATCTCTCATATCCACTATAACACTATTGTCTCCGGCTACGACATCTCTCATATCCACTATAACACTATTGTCTCCGGCTACAACATCTCTCATATCCACTATAACACTATTGTCTCCGGCTACAACATCTCTCATATCCACTATAACACTATTGTCTCCGGCTACAACATCTCTCATATCCACTATAACACTATTGTCTCCGGCTACGACATCTCTCATATCCACTATAACACTATTGTCTCCGGCTACGATTACAGTTGTTCAAACAACTTCGGCACGACTCACAAAGCAACACCCACCTTATGATAGTAATTATATAACACGCAACTATTGATTGAATAAAAAGCTTCAGCATGAGACCAGAAATATTTTCAGCAGCCATTTGTATTTGTGACTTATGTTTTAAAGTGCATCTATAAACATTCAAAAGTCGATATTTTGTTTATGGATTGGAGGTAAGGTATAGCCTTAAGTGTGCAATTTTCTTGCTTCTACGCGTGCCGACTTCTGTTCTACAGTGAAGAAGGACGTATGTGAAATTAAATGTACATGAATAAATGAGTTGAGACAAGGGAAAGATCGATGAGCACGCGTCATAACCTCAGGTTGTGCTATTTCTATTTAGCACGTGTATGTTGCCGCGTTAAATACAGGATAATTTTTTAATCAAAGCGTGAGCGATTCTAGCTTGTGTAAAGGAAAGGAGAGAGAGGAGGAAGGTGGGGAGGGAGAAAGACATTAAGTGATAGAGTGAGTGAGAGAGAGGGAGAGAGAGGGAGAGAAAGAAACACAGTATGTGATAGTGAGAGGGAGGGATAGAGACGCGATTAAAAAAAACATATATGCTGAGAGGTGGGAGAAGAGAGAGAGCTGGAGAAAGATGATGAGAGGGAGAGCGAGGGAGAAAGTGGGACACGGAGGGAGAGAGGAAAAGAGCTGGAGAGAAAACGAGAGAGAGAAAGAGAGAGAGAGAGAGAGAGAGAGAGAGAGAGAGAGAGAGAGAGAGAGAGAGAGAGAGAGAGATGTTCACATGTATCATGATCACCATCATCTTCCACTTTTGCCGCCAAGCGTCATGAGGAGCAATAGTCGTTGTTCCAGCGCCCGATTGGTGGCACGGCATATTGTCATTCGTTTGATTGTATAAGATCTTTGAAGTCGTCATTGCATTTTCTTCTCGCGCGTCCTCTTACTCTCGTATCAGATCTTTTTTTTTATTGTTGCACTAATGCTGGTATTTGATGGTGTTACATTCTATGTTCTGGGTTTCAATAAATGCAGTGCACGGTGTTGATCACACTGTCTGTCTAACAACATCATTTCGCACTCGGTCTAGGATAGTTAAATTGACAGCCCTTGGCAAGCGTCTGACTTCGCAAGTCTTGATTTCGTGTATTTTGATTTAGATAATGTCCAGGTTTGATATTGAATACATAGGGTTGGTTATTATGCTATTTATTATTATAATAAATAATTATCTCTTGTTTTATGGACATGGGTATATTTGGATGTTTCAGTGTGGTTTATAGTTGACGTATAAACGTACTTTTTTTTGACATCTGATTTCGATTTATCTGTCTGTTTTACCATCTTTTGTGATGAAGCTTCCTAGATATTCAAATTCTTCCTCTTGCTTCCGAGATGTACTAAAGTGGGTCAGGACATCTGCTAACCCACCTCACTTCCGTTTCGGTTGTATTTATATTTATATAGTACTCAGTTTATTACTTAACTCGTCGCTATAAAACGGGCATTGATCATCTACAAATAAAAGCTAATTTATTTTCAGCTGGATTTGTTATTTCGTCGAATTGAAGGAGATTGAATCTGAACACGTTCTTTCAGATCTTGCTTCTTTCGATATACAGTCTATGTATATGTTAAATAACAAGGGATTTGAGGATGGGGGAGTTTCGGGAGGAGGACACATCCTTGTTTCACCTCTGAATTGACTGTGAACATATCTAATATACCTTCTTGTGTTCTCACTGCACTTTGCCTCGAGCGTACATGCCTATGAATTTTTCTAGTAATTCTTCTTGTATCCCGCATTCTTCAAGAATGGACCATAAATCCAGCTACTCTGTCCAAAGCCCTTTTCCTGGTCTTCAATCACAATATTCTACAGCTTGTTGTATTCAATGGCATCAGCGCAACTTGTAACTTTCCTGAAACCAATCTGTGCTTTTCTTAACCGTTGTTCGACTATGGGTCTAGCTCCTTGTTCCAAAGGTTACCAAAGACAATGAAGTATACACATGATGATCCGCACTCAATGAAGTAGGAGCGACGGTGATTAGTGAGATTGGATGCCAAGACAGAACTTTGGGTTCAATTCCAAGCAGCGACCAGAATGGTGTGTTCTACCCAGTACAGCTTGGGGTCGACCTAGTCTCATGAAAATAGGCTCCAGACAATTTGAGGCTTTTCCGTGGGCTTGTCGGAGTGGAAAGGCGATGAGGAAGAAAAATGTCGACACACCTCATTTTTCATGGCCTGAAATAGGTAAAGACTAAACACTTCACACCACAATTATATCTGCTGTGGGGATATCCTTACCTTTTTATTTGTATAAATAAATGAAATTAATAGGGATCAGATAAAAATTAGGGAATTATAACAACCCTACGCTGTTTGGGAAACAGGAAGCTTACTGCCAAGACAAAAGTCCAGGTCTATCACGCCCATGTCCTTAGTTCTCTCCTTTATGGCAGAGAAGCTTGGTCAACCTACTCACACTGCAGAAACATTTAAACAACTCTCATATGCGGTGTCTACGAAGAATACTTCGTATAAAAGCGGCACAATTTGATCACAAATACCAAAGTATTGGAAAGATCGGGTGGTGTTACTGCTTGTTCTATGCTCAGTCTTTGTAGACTTAGATGTATAGGACATATTAGAAGGATGGAAGATTGTAGAATATTAAAGGACATCGTTTTTGGTGAATTACAGATGGTTAAAAGATCTCGGGGTAGATCACTACGGTACAGAGATGTGTCACATGCCTGATAAAGGCTTTGGTATTGCATCTTAAGAGAAGGTCAACATGGCAGAATGGATAAAAGCGCTCGTTCTTAAACATCCGGTGTGCTGATGCTGAAGTAGCGGGTTCAACTCCTAGACCGGTCAGTTGGAGTAGATTGTTGACTTCTTGCCCTTGACTTGAGGATGTAAATTATAAGTACCTCTGAAGTCGGAATGGGTTGGCCTGATGGCGAGGGACACTGGTAATAGGGAAAGCCAATCCAAACGCAAAAATCAGCCCAGTGCACTAGAAGTAGTAGAATGTGTATGTACAACGCTTGAGTTCAATGGATAATTAAAAGAGAGAGAGAGAGAGAGAGAGAGAGAGAGAGAGAGAGAGAGAGAGAGAGAGAGAGAGAGAGAGAGAGAGAGAGAGAGAGAGAGAGAGAGCACGTCGTTGCTGATCGCGATGCATAGAGGGATAGATTAGGAATGGAATAAAGACGAAGGAGAAATTGACTGCAGATAGAGTACGCACTGAGCGTATGAGGCGTCAGATTGTGTCTGATGGGGAAGTGACCACGTGTCCACATGGATCATTGTGGAAGAACATTTACCTCGTGAACTGAATCTGTAACATACGCTACCGGCAGAGGTTGTAGCTATTACGTCATTTTTGACACACAATATAAGAAACTATCGTCCTTCACGACGGCAAGGTGCTAGAACGTATTTGCAGTGATCTGTGGACATCAAGAGCGTTGTTCCTCCGAAGTCGGAGAGTGTCTGCCTGTACGACGAGGAACCACCAGTCTGCACACCAATAAGCCAGACATGGGACAACGGATACTCACGCAAACTTCAGGTCCTGTATGACATCACACTGATGTTGGACAACAGGATGTCTTCATCCGACATACAGGACTTCACGTTGGAGCTCAAGCCAACGAACACAAGCAAGCAAGCAAGCAAGAGCGTTGGTGTAACGGTTAGGATGCTCGCTGAGAATGGCATGAGAGCGCTTGGTTGAGGGTTCAATCCCGGGCTCGCTGCTCTCTCGGAAGGTGGACGGGAAATCTGCCCACCCATTCCTCCGTACACTCCGGCCCACACAATGCACACCACAAACCCATTGCAGGTTCTTACTTCGGGGCCGTAAACAAACACAAAATCTGTGGACACACCGAGATTTCAATTTTCAACTTCCTGCCTCCGAATGACCAAAGTCTGCACTTATAACTACGCGTAAATAAGAAACACCGACAATGTGAGTTTGATCGCTTAAACAAGAAACACAATAGCTGATATAACACATGTAAACAGTAAAACATGTAATTACAACTAAACGATAACATGAAACAAAAGAATAATTGAATACAACGGATGGAACATACAAATATATGATAACATAATATTCCCTGGGTGCCACGACACACCCGTTAAACAAAGCAGACTACGTGCAGTTATATAATAACCTGGGGAGTGGATGAAAATACTAACATCTTGAAACATGAGAAATTCAGAAAACCCATGCGCTTATTGAAGACGATAACAAATACTCGTTAGTTAAAAGTGTTATTAAGTGGATTTATAGGCAGCGCTATGTCACATTAAAATGAAACTTGTAAACAACATATCCACAATTATAGATAACGTATGTGTAAGTTATTGTGTATACACCAGGGTACTTTAAAATGAGCATGAGCGCCAGCGAACGTGATAGTGAACTGCACTGATAATGTTAAGAGCACTTAAACAAAGTCGCTTAAAAGTCGACAGGGTCGACTTCATTGAACCGGGATTTTATCCCATATGGTTCGGTCTCTTTCCGCAGCGCGGAAAGCTTAGCACAAAGCACGAACTCCGTAGCTTTAGCGACGACCCACAGGAGTCTCCGAAAAATTTCACTCGTGAATCGAAGGGCGCGGCATGGAATCGAACCCACAACCTTCGGAGCCCGTGTCAAACGGCTTGACTACTTCACCACGGAGACTCCCTGTTATGAGCACTGTTGGAAGCAAGTTCACCGCCCGGACTCGTCGCCTGCTAAAGTGAGGGACAGATTGGCCACCAGTTCATTCGTGCATCTAAGTCTACAAAATGCGAAGGCCCTATCACATGACAGATCAATAGCAGAGAACTGCTTGGGGTCAAGTAGAGATGTATAGAGAGACGTCAGTGCGGCGCAGGTCCCACATAATGCTAAACATCCCCGTGTTTATTATATGGGGAGAGACTGAAGCTCTTATGGAACTGTCTGTGGGCAGCAAAGATTATTCTTAACAAACTTAACATGCTGAGCCTAGTGTGGTTCATATGGCATGACTTGTATTAGATCCTCGAAGAAGAAAAAGGAACATTCTCATAACCTTGCGCTATAATAACATCATCGTATGTCCATACATAATCTGTTCACTACGGCAGCAGCAGCAGCAGCGGCGGCGGCGGCGGCAGTAGCATCAGCAGCAGCACTAACAACAATAATAGCAACAACAACAATAGCAACAACAACAGCAGCACCACAAAATTCAAAGAAAATAATAAGAACAATAACAACAACACCAATAGCAACAACAGCATTAGCAACAACAACAATAACAACAACAATAATAGCAACAACTACTGTAGCAACACACAATTCTATGAAAATAATAACATCAATAACAACAACACCAATAACATCAACAGCAGTAGCAACAACAACATTGGCAGCAACAACAATGGGACCAACAACAGTAGTAATACAAATTTAATGAAATAATATGAACAATAACAACAAGAACAATAGCAACAACAGCAGTAGCAACAAGAACAATAACAGCACAAAACTGAATGACAATAATAAGAACAATAACACCAACAACAACAACAACAGCAACACAAACATCAATGAAAATAGTGTATACTTAAAATAAGAACAACAATGACAACAAAAAAGAACACCAACAATAACCACTTTGGACAGCATAAACAATAGAGGCCCTAAGGAAGCAAAGAATAGCAACACTGTAACCTTTTATGAATGACGAAAGAGCTAAAGTGGGGTGACATAAGATTTGCCGCCTCATCCCGTAGAAAAATGTAGATGTAAAATTCAGGTCTATGCTTCACTGAGGGATACATGGCAGACGAAAAAGACAACAAAAACAACCCCGGAACAACAAAAGCAATGTAGTTAAAACGTAGATCACACACCTGGCTAAATATTATGATCAGCTCTGCATTTACATTCGTCAAACGCAGACAAGGGACGAATGCATGTCTGACATTTCACGATAGAAGGTTGCAACTGACGTCCAAATAAATCATTCTTCATGTCGATCAATGGCGGAGAACCGTGCTTAATGATCGATGCAGAGACCGCAGTTTAATGAGGCACATCTGTCTTAGGCCCAATAAGCCCATAAATTGCTGCTGTCACTCCAAATATACTTTACAAAAATCATTTAGGCAGTAATTTAATTCGTTAGAAGAGTCATAGGAAGGTTGTAAAAACATGCCAAGACATGGTTGACGCAGATGTGTAATCAATTGTCAATTGAAGTGAAAGGATTTGGGAATTCTGATGGGGATGAAGATGTAAATGTAGGCGTTGGAATAGTCACTGACACATTAAGGTATGCTTCACGAACGATGAAGTAGTGTGAGTAAAATAACGCTTCTGAAAGTAAAGCAATGGTCACTCAAAGTGAGGCAGCAGACTCTGGTGGTTATCCAGTTGAACTCAAGATAACCTAAATTAATGTTAAGACATATACATATGGGATAGACAAGAACTTATTGCAAAGGTTGCCATGCACTGAAATGTATGGGTAAGAGAAGGACAGGATGAAAACATATAGCATGGAGGTACACATAAAAGACACTGATCTACACTTTGACTCGTTTTTTAAAAGAATCGTTATCCAAGGATAGCGCATATAACAGAGAAGGACATACAGAACACGAAAATGAACCAACAACAAAAGAATGGGCAACTGGAGAAAGGGAACAGAAGAAGTAGAGGAAGGAGGGCGATGATGAGGAGGAGAAGGAGGAGGTGGAAGAGGAGGAGGAAGAGGGGAAGGACGGGGAAGATGAGAAGAAGAAAGGGGAGAAGACGAATAAGAAGAAGACGAAGAAACAGAAAAGGAAGAAGACGAATGATAAGACATATAGACTACCAAATCAATTAAACAGTTAAGGAAATGTCACTTAGTGATACCCATTGATAAAATACAGTAATTTGTACATTATATTATAGCGCTGTTGCAGTACGCTGGTTAAGGAATTGTACTATGGATGGATGGATTCCATCGGAAGTAGTGGATTCATTTCCCACACCGATCAGCTGGACTTCAACAAGGGAACTTTAAATGAAAATTTTAAAAGTGTGGTAGAAATTACAATAACCACACAGACATCTTGTAACCTGTCAATATTGTTGTTAAGGACATCACGATGCAAACGAACACGGTGACGTCGTAAGGGCAATTTAAAGATGGCCTCCCCACTTTTGAAATGCACTAAAGATGTACAGTGTTCTTAATCTTTATCCATTTTTTTATCAGTGAAAGGGTTAAACCTACAGAAATCCGCTGGTGAGTGAAGGTCCAGTGTGGCGATGCATGGCTGCCAGTCAAGCAAGTGTATATGTGACTAGACTGTTCACGACAGGTACACAAATAGTTACCCAAGAGTGGTTACACACGCGACCATGGGAATTATTTTTCTACAGGAATCCAAGCACATCATCGGCGCTGGATGACTTGCATTGAATGCAGTGGTAACTTCATCGAAAAATGATACATTTTTTTAAATCTTTACTTTTTCAGAATATATTACACAACCAAAAACAAAACAAAGAAAAAAATTACATTTAGGGTTCGTACAAACTACGGGCGTACAAGAAATACTTACTAAGAAGCGTAACATTGTATCGTAAATCAACCTATAGTTTAGGTTGATCGCAATATACTACTTATAAAGAATACGTGTTCTTGTCTCGTAAAAAATACGTAGAAGTAAAGGACCTATTTTCACGGCATGATGTGTATGGAGTACGCGATGCTATCTTTACATTTTGGATGAATCAAAACTCGACTATCGGGCCTACAGCCTTTACTTCCCAGAAAAAAAAATTATGGTACCAATTTTAGGCTCCATCGACCTGGCAGCTCAGGAACATTTTAAAGATATTCCTTTCTTGAAAGAGATTTGAACACAAGACCCTTGATCCGGCAGGCAAGCGTGATAGCCACTGTAGTGAGTTGAGTTGAGTTAGGTTGGGTCAAGAACCAATATCACAGTACCCGGGGCATTCCAATACATGCTTAGTCCTCATCTTCAACAGCCAGCGTAGAGTCTCAATACAAATGGTATCATTGGCACTCTAATTATGTGCTCGTCCGGAGTGTCGGTCAGATCATGTAATTACTCCCCGCAGCACAATTCTCTCTCCAGGCCTTTATGACCTAACTAGTTCTTCTTCACTATACTCATTATCCCATAGTGTCCCGACCACGTCTGCCTTAACATGCAAACATGCAGCAATACTCCACAAATAAGTGCAGATCCTGCCGATCCCTCCTCCTGCTGGTTTCCCACCACACCAGCATGTCCTGGGGGAAAACAACAGATGATCTCTATGTTTGATTGTTGAATGGACGCCTGCTACTCTGACTAAAGCATGCCTGTCTTCAACTTCCTCATCATGCGCTGTGAGTCGGTGACAATCACAACATGCCTGCCTTCACTTTTCTCATCATACTTTGTGAGTCCACTGCACTAGTATGGTCTTCAAGACTTGTGTAGTAATTATTTAAAGCTGGGAATTAAGGATATAATAATGCATTGCTAACTAAGACGCTTGAGAGGGTACCCTATTGTAAGAGATCCTTGCAGATCGCCGCATCCAACACGACCCCCAGGAAGGACTCTCGATTCGTTCTCATGTAATTTTAACTGATTCAGTGTCGAAGAATTATATGTCGACAGTTGTGAATTCCTATTTGGATAGAAGGACGATACATCGCCTTAATTTTGTCATCGTGTTATTTGTTTTATTTGTGTATTCTCAGCAATATGAATGCTCTGTGATCGGAGATTCACATTATAATACTTATTTATTTGATTCGTGCCTTGTAGGTCCAAACCTACTTTTTGTTTAATGTTGAATCAGACAATGTACCGTGTCAATCTTTGAGCTAGTCAATCCCTCTCTGGCCTTTCACAAACCATGACATCCATTGCTGTTCTTTTAAAATCACTCTTGCATTTCATTCATTCATTCATTCATTTCATTCATTCATTCATTCAGTAGCATCTCCTTTGCAGAATCTCGCACCCATAACAACCTTCCGGAAAACTGCTCGGCCATAAGTAAGATGTCCCGCGTCCCATACACCCATATGGAGTTCATCTGCCACATCCTGCATCCATCTTATCTTTGGCCTTCCTCTTCCTCAATTCCCTTGCATACAGCACTCCAAACATTTCGTGACGTTTCAAGTAACTAAAGTGATTCCAGTTTCTTTGTTACTTTAGCATTTAATATTGTAACATAATGTTAGTTTCTGAAACACGACACTACTTGTGACCCAGGTAACTGTGATACTAAGACCTTGTAGAGTGTCAGTATTATTTATCTTCGTGGTCCTTGTATTTTATAAGGATGTTTATATACAAACATACATTCAAATTCCCAGATCATATTCTTTGGTGATTGGAACATGGTCCATGAACCACATCTGCATGTTGCTACATAAAGGATGCATATTCTACAGAATGTTGTTTTAGTTTGTGTACTGATGTTGTTTCATTGGCTCTTAATACTGTTTAACCTTTTGCATTGCTACATCCAGTCTCCTTGGGATTTCTTGTGAACACTCCATGTTGTTGTTTATATTGCCAAGATATTCAGTGATAATGGTGATATCAAAGAAACAGGTGACACCCAAATGTGAAATAGAGATAGAAGGGAAAATTCTTCACCAAGTGGATAGTTTTAGATATCTAGGGGCATTTGTAACATCGGATAGAAGGTGCACAACACAGATTAAGAGCAGGGTAAGCAAAAGCTGCATTTCAGAAAATGAAGAATATCTTATGTAATAAGTCGCTATCATTGACTGTAAGAAAGAGAGTGCTGAAGTGCTATATAGAACCTATTTTGCTGTATGGCTGTGAATCTTGGAATGTAAATGAGCAAATTAGGAAGAGATTGGAAGCACCAGATGTGTGGTTCCTTAGACGAATGTTGCGAATTCCTTGGACTGCCAAAGTAACTAACAATGAATGCCTGAAAGAGCTAATGACACTAGAACATTATATACAACAATAAGAAAGAGACAAACAGCTTTTTTTTGGTCATGTGATGAGAAGAGAGGTGTTGGAGAACATCGTGACAACTGGAAAGATCGAGGGGAAGAGAGGCAGAGGCAGACCACGAGAAATGATGCTGGATTGATTGCGACGGTGGCATGGAGGAATATCAACGGCAGAGTTGATCCAGAAAACCAAAGACCGAGATCTGTAAGGATCTGTAAAGGATACGGAATTAACTTTAACTTTAACCTTAGATTATATATTTTAATAACAAAGTCTTCCAGTGTAGAAAGTGTACATGTAGAAATACAATATTCTCTTTGGGAACCAGCCAAGCTAGACAACACAACATCTAAACGTCCCCTAAGGACACCCGCTAGAGCGTGTCTCTTACTGTAAAATTCCTACTCACCAAGTTGCCGTGTTTACTCGAACAACAAACATGACGTGTCAGTGAGCAATGCATACAGGATACTTGTAGGAACACAAAAAGGACAGTCTTAAGCAGGAATGATCGATTGAGCTGTCAATAAGAGTTATCGCCTTCAGACAAGACAGTCTGAGTAGTTGGCTGTATCTTTCTGTCTTTGTTTTACGGGGTTTGCTGTCGGAATTTCCTGAGCAGCGGAAGTGTTGCGAAATCAAAAATCCTCTGTGTTCTCACTTCGTGTTTGGTATCTACCATTAGTGAGTTGCTGCTTTTGTCGTATGTTATGGAAACACAAACAATCAGAAACAGAGGATCTAGAAAACCTGGGAATGAAAAGAGAGTTGATGAAAAAAAATATATAAAAGAAGCAAGTGAAATGTTTCGGCCACGTAAAATAATATAACACTATCATAAAATCATATTGGAGAGTAAGGTTGAAGGTATGTAAGCAAGAGGTAGACAACGATACAAGTGGGAAGATAACAGAGATAGACGAAGAGCAGTCTGACACAAGTGTACAATCAAGGCCAGATGCATACAATATTGGATGGAGATTGATTGCTGACCACCTTCATTGTGGAGATGACACCAGATTGATTGATTGGTTGGTTGATTGCTTTTGTTTGAAATGTGTTGCCGACTGGCATGGTGGACGTTCATGCTTCCTCATTTCTTGTGATCTCCAACGGCGCGTATCCGTTTGTGAGAGGGCACCTTTTTGTGCCATGACCAAATAAACAACATTTCTAAGCAGGAACCTGTTGTAGGTATGCTGAAATACATTTTCGAGCAGCGCGTGCATGCTGGAATATGTGGTACTCGTTCCTATACTCTCGTAGCGAATGATGACAGTTGGAATCATACCCTTTTCTGGAGGTCAGACTGGATAAGAATGCTCGTTCTTAAACATCCGGTGTGCTGTTGCTGAGGTAGCGGATTAAACCCCTACACCGATCAGCTGGACTAAAATATTGACTTCTCGTTCTTGACTTGGGGATGTAATTTACAAGTACCTGAAACATCTGAGTGGGTTTGCCTCATGTCGAGGGATACTGGTAATAGGGAAAGCTTATCCACACGCAGAAGTCAATCCAGCGCAGCTGCAGTTCTGGCACGTGTATGGATTACGCTTGAGTTCAAATCTAACACAAGTTTAAAAATAAACCAACTCGCTCATGCCATTATCAGCGTAACATCTTAACCATTACACTAACACGCTCACTTGTCATACGGAACCCTATATGCATTGATACCAGCAACAGAGCTTCCTCCTTGAACTTTAATTGCTTACTGTTTAACGTTTTATTTCCCGTGTGGGATAATCCGCTTTAAACAGAGACATTGACTTGTGTAGTCATTTATTAATTCTGTTGGATAACAGTTGGTTAATTAGCTTGTGAAGTAGATTTTTCAGGTTAATTATTTGTTGTATGTTCTTTAATTCGTTTTGTTCCGTGTTTGCATTATATTCGTTGGTCTAATTAGTTATATCGTTATAATATTGTCATTTACATATCGATTTGGATTACTGATATTTTGTAAGTTAATGTAATTGTGTTTTTTTTTATGATCTTGTATTTTTGCTTGACTTTGACTAATTACACTTTCTTCATGGATGAAATGTCTGAGAAGTGGCAACACTGGCTCAATAAGTCAGGAATACGCCTTGGACACTTAAACATTTGCAGCTTATTTAACAAGCTACCAGAGTTATCTTCTATTCTCAATCAAAATTTTCATTTATTCGGCCTTAGTGAAAGTAGGCTTAACGATAACATTTCAGATGAGGACATCTCTATTAAAGGGTACAAAGTTTTCAGAAGGGATCCCTGTAGGAAACAAGAGACAGGCATAATAACATATGTTTCTAATTTACTAAATGCTAACCGTAGGCTAGACTTTGAAACTTGCGAAATAGAATGTATTTGGTTAGAGCTAAAACTTCAAAACCGCACACCCCTGATAATTGGCTACCTCTATCGAAATCCCAGTGCTGGACACGTCTGGTACGAAAACTTCACTACCATGATGGATGTGGTTTTCGCTTCCGGTAAAGAAATTATACTACTCGGAGACTTTAACATTGACACCAACAAATCCAACATAATATGGGGAAATATAATTGCATCATACAATTTCCAACAAATAGTACAACAAGCTACTAGAGTAACAAAGTCATCTTCAACAATCATAGATCACATTTATGTAACTTGCTCAGACAACATCATAGAATGCACCGTACCCAATTGTGCAATGAGCGATCACTACCAAATATGTTGCACGTGGTCTAAAAAAGGAATTAAAACTCCTAAACATAAACACATAAGTGTAAAATATAGAAGTTACAAAAATTTCAACCATAACGCATTTTTACAGGACTTGCTCAGTTCACCTCTAGACAATGTATATCAGCTTCCTGACCCGGATGATGCTTTGGAATTCTGGATGAAAACCTTTATTGATGTTTTTGATAGACATGTGCCAATCAAGGAAGTTCGAGTAAAACACCACGTCAAGTCACCTTGGATCACACAGGAAATACTTGAAATTATGAGAGACAGAGATAAAGCACATAAAAGCGGGATCTCAACGTATACCGTACTCTTAGAAACAAAGTTCAATATACCATACGACGGGAAAAGAAAAATTACTTTAAGAACTTAGTAATAGATAAAACAAATAGTAAGGATATATGGAAGGCAATTAACACTTTGACAAACAAGTATAACTCCCGAAATTCCTTACCATCAAATCATATTACATGCGACCAATTCAGTAAGTTCTTTCAAACTGACATAGACTAGTTGAAGGCTTCAATACCTAATTCTCCTTGCAACTTATCTTTGCTGTCATCGTTTTGCGAGAGTAGATGCTCCCGTGATATTCTTTCCGACATACCGCTAATGACAATCACTGAAGTATTCACTTACCTCAGTAACCTAAAAAACACAACCTCATCTGGCTTAGATGGAATCAGCAACCGGATTCTCCGTTGTGCTGCGCCAGTGATCAGTATATCACTAACCTATGTATATAATCAGTGTCTCACCAAAGGCCACTTTCCATCAGATCTCAAAATCGCTAAAGTGTACCCTCTTCTTAAATCTGGTTCATTGGACAATGGTCTCCCGAACAATTACAGACCCATTTCTTTACTATCATCAGCCACTAGAAAAACACATCCATAAAGTAACATTACAGTATTTAGTTCGCAACAAGCTTATTGTTGACAGCCAATCAGGATTTCGACCAAAGTATTCTTGCCATACGGCCCTAACAAACATGATAGAAAATTGGCACGAGAGTATAAACAACAACAGTCTATGTGGAACTGTGTTTATTGATTTCAAGAAAGCATTTGATATGATAGACCATGTTATTTTAATTAAGAAACTTGAGACAATGAAAATTGGTCCTAATGTAGTCACTCTAATATCATCTTTTCTATCGGACAGAAAGCAAGTAGTATCACATAATAAATCGCTGTCTCAAACCACTACATTCAATATTGGAGTACCACAAGGCTCTATTCTTGGACCTCTATTATTTGCCATATATATTAACGATCTACCTTTGCATCTTTCATCGTCCTGCGATCTATTTCAGACGACTGTACAGTGTACACAAACGCTGAAAACTGTATTTTACTGGAGTCGTCTTTACAACAAGAATTAAATAATGTAGTTAGGTGGAGCTATTCAAACCGTATGCAAATTAATATCACTAAAACAAAATCAATGTTATTAACAACCAGACAAAGACTTCAAACTCTAAGCTCACACACATCACTTCAACTTCACATCGATAACATGCCAGTAGAAAGTGTAATTGAGCACAAAACATTAGGCCTAATCATTGATAGAAACCTAACCTTTAGTTCCCACGTTCAAGCGCTCATTAAACAAACAGCGAAAAAAGTCTACCACCTCGCCAAAATTAAAAACTTCCTTGATGAGGACACAAGGAAACTATTCTATACTTCTCATATTCAGACACACTTTGACTACTGCTCTACAATCTGGGACGGTTGTTCTAATTCAAACACCAAGCGACTTTACTCACTCCAGAAACGGGCCATGAGTCTAATTTATAGCAAACATTTATCTGACAATCCCAGCCTGTATAAACGCCTTCAGTTACTACCACTCCGCAAACGCCTGCCTTTCAATAAAGCTAAACTAATTCACAAAATCTTGCATCGGAATGCCCCAAATTACCTTTGGCCATTGTTTAAATATAATGCTAGACACAGTAAACGTTTAAATATATTACACATTCCGAAGCCTAGGATTGACTTATACAAAACAAGCTTAACGTACTCTGGAGCTCAGCTGTGGAACAATCTTCCACAAGAAATAAAAGACATCACCAATCTTTATTCATATAATCGCAAATTACTCGAACACTATCTCAGTACGAATTACCTTCCCCCATAATAATAGTGATAATAATAATAATAACAAAACCCTAGTATAACAGTCAGTCCCCTTTTGGTAGGCCAGTATATTCCACATGGCTAATAAGTGTCTGACCATTATCTAATGTTACTGTGTCGTGTAGTTTTGATGTTCGCATTTTGCCAATGCTTTCATAATGCATAAGTTTTATATTGTTGCTGTTCTCTGTTAGCCTTGAATGATGTGTGAATGAAATAATGTATGGAAGAGAGTGACAGAAGGGCAGAATGTTAGACGGGCCTGCGTGCCCAATTCTTAACCCTTTGAAAATAAAGTTTGTTTGTTTGTTTGTTTGTTTGACACGAAACAGTCAGTCAAGCATTTTCTTTCGCTGTCTTACTCTGTTTCTCTTTCCACATGTCATCCCGGATCTCACAGCACGTTTCAGAATGTATCCTCTCATAACGTGGCCACACATTATGAATGCCTCCTTCTGATGTGTTTGATAAGTTGGCTTTCTGTCTTAGCCCGTTCAAAACATTTAGATTACGCATTCTGCCTTTCTAAAACGTGTTCAGCATTCTAATGTAAAATCTTATGTCTGAAGCCTTAAGAGATTTTGCTTCTGCCTGTTCACTAACTGCCCGAGATAAACTGCTATAATGCAAAGCTTATTCTATATATCTTGCAACAATTTTAACATTCAATGACAAGGATTTATTGCATAAAATATCATTATTATCGTCTATTTTTGTAGCCAAAAGTGGTGTTGAGGAATAGCTGACGCTCGACATCTTGATAAGTGGCAGTGCATAGTGTCATTCCGTCTGATTATAAAAAGTCTTTGAAGTCATCAATCAATTTTCTTCTCGGGCGGCCCTCGCATAAGACATAATTGATTTTAAAATATTAAATGTTTGGTTGTCCTATTCTGTTCTTTATCTCCGTGATATATCTTCCATCTGGTGTTATTTATTTGTCCAGATAGTTCAATTTCTGCAGAACCACCAGATTAATACCATTGGCTTCGACTTTACATTTAAACATGATCCGTTTCTATGATATTTCCATTATCTTTCATCTTATTTGTCAAGCTGAGGCCCTTTTATTGACAATCCACAATCACTTTATTTATCGTGTTTTGTAGTTATGTTTGGCTTGTGCAATGTCAACAGCATAGCGTAAGTTATGTATATTATACTGCCAGAAACGATCACTATATATCCATCCATCCATCCATCCATCCATCCATCCATCCACCCACCCACCCAAATCCATCCATCCATCCATCCATTCATTCATTCATCCATCCATCCATCCATCCATTCATCCATCCATCCATCCATCCACCCATCCATCCATCCACCCATCCATACATCCATCCATCCATCCATCCACCCATCCATCCACCTATCCATCCGTCCGTCCGTCCACCCATCCATACATCCATCCATCCATCCATCCATCCATCCATCCGTCCGTCCGCCCGCCCGTCCGTCCATCCGTCCATCCATCCATCCATCCATCCATCCATCCACACGTTCACCCACCCATCCATCCATCTATCCACCCATCCATCCATTCATCCATTCACCCATCCACCCATCCATCCATCCATCCATCTATCAACCCATCTAACTACATCTCAGTCAGTCTGTCTGCCTTTCTTGCTTTCTTGCCTACCTATGTACCTCGCTAACTGCATGCCAATTTACCTACATACATACCTAATATCAATCTGCCTACATACCTACAAACCTATATATCAATCTACCCACCTTCCTACCCACAGGTCTACCTACCTACCTACTTACCTTAATACCGATCTACATACTCACCTGTATGTTCAACTATATATCATTCTATAAGGAGCTGATAAACTGGCTGGCTCTGCACCCCCTGTAGATGGCCAGCCCATGGATCGTGCCGATGTTATTAACGTCCTTAAAGATATGGCGAGAACAGAGGACTTTGACGTCAGTGATTCCACATCGCTGTCCAGGATGAAAGACTTGGGAGTAAGAATCGGCACAGCCAGACGCGAGAGGTACATCGGGAAAACAAAGCGCCTCGTCAACCAACACAGAACTGGCACTATTAGCCACCGAACGTAGATGCATTTGCTGGGGGGAGGATCTGAGCACCTATGGAAATGTCCGGAGTGCAATGAAGATACCCCAACTGATAACTAATAATTGATAACTGATCATTCTATCTTTTTTCTCTGTCTCAGTCTTTTTGTCTATTTCTGTCCTTCCGTTTTTACTTGTTCCTTCTCTCTCTCTCTCTCTCTCTCTCTCTCTCTCTCTCTCTCTCTCTCTCTCTCGGTCTCTCTCTCTCTCTCTCTCTTCCCCCCCCCTCCCCTCTCTCTCTGTATATATGTATATATAAAAGATACTGAATGTGATAGAAAATTATATTTGGACATACCTCTGAAATGACTGTGCAAACCATCCAGTTTAAACTACGGAATCAGTCAATAGTGCTCCACTCCCTCAGCATGAATACTTTACCCGTAGTGAATATCTCACTAGTCGATTCTTTATATTTTCTCTCCTTTAATCATGCAAACGCCATCTTCTCTCCCCCATCTCTTCCTACAACCCCAGTTCAAAGAACCCATTTCTCAAAGCAAATCATTCCATCTCTCCACGTATCCAATCACTCATTGAGGGACCTCCGATTCTATACTTTCTGTTATCGATTTGCCACAAATTGTCATCGAATCCTATGTTCCTGGACGTCTTTTTTGTCTCACTTTATTTTAGGCGTCGCTTCCTTCCGGATTCCAATCTCTTCACATTCCCCATGGCGTTTCGGTAAAAAGAAGCAAGCATTCGCAGAAGTAACATGTCTCAGAAACAAATATGGAAAGGTAGGCCGTGAAATAGAACTTTACTGGGGGAGTTTTGTATTCGGGAATTATAAGTAAAGAAATGAATAAAAAGATGAAGAGATAAACAATAGTGCAGAAAGATGCCTTGCTAGCGGAAATGTAACGGTGTGTCATTTTAATACTGTACCATTCAATAGGCATTGGAAAACACCATCACATCTGGAAATAGTGGGGAAAGAGGATGAGGCAGAAATAGAGAAATGATACCATATGGATTGAGAAAGAGTGCATTGAAGAATATAATCAGCAGAGTGGTCCAGAACAACAAGGACGGAGGTTTGTGGAAGGACATGAACATCTACGCTGGGTGACATGGCATACAGTTATGATGATGATCATGCAATATTTATTTATTGTTTAAATATGTGAGATATAGTGGTAACATGCTCTGTTTGTTGTTTCCTTTTTGGTGTTTTGTGAACTGCAGTAATTGCTCTTCCGTAACTTACGGGGGTATACGTAAATTTGAAAAAGTACAAACAAATGGCAAATTGGGTGGCAAATTAAGATTACGTAGACAAAGAGAAAAATGCTTAGATGGATACTTCAAATGGCAAAATCGGGACAAAAGCAAAACCTGATCCAATAATCTAGTATATTATGTGAGAGAGACACATCGGATTGACACATGATGATTCTGATCATCTTGTCTCATCAGGTTCTTGTTGTATCTTGCGGTGTCGAGGTGAAGCATAAACAGCGGGAGAGTGTCCGTTCATGGGCTTCATCTATCGAGATTTCCATGGACTCTACTATTCCCTCTGTCCATCGTTTACATGGTCGATTCTTCTTCTGCCACCATTTGGTCTGTACATCATTGCTGATTGTGGTTTACTTTTAACTGGTAGGCTGGTTATATGGCCGAACCAATTCACTTGCTGTTTTCTGATTAAATCTAGCGCTGTTATAATCCCCACTCAACAAATCTGATTTTTGTCCCCCTTTCCTGATACGTTGAGTATTCTTCTCAGGAATCTCATTTCCGTTGTAATTTTTCTTTTCTCTTTTTCTGGAATTGTCCAGGTTTGGCATTGGTAGCATAGAGTTGATAGGAACATTGTATTGTAGAGTGCTTTTTTACTGTCTGCTGATACGTGTATGTTCTTTAGTATTTGTGCCATTTGTCCAGTGAGTTGGTTTGTCTTATTGCATGCATCAATTTTCGATCTCGTTTTCTGATTTGCCATTTGATGATATTATACTTCTTAAGTACTTGAAGCTCTTTTCTTGTTTTCGGAATTTATTAAAGAGTTTTTCCTAGCGTGTGTAGCATGAAGTCTTCAGACGTTCGCATCCCCAGTCCATTTACATTTCTCAATACTCAGTAGTTAACCACGTAAGCCGTCGTGATACCCTAACTAAAAATAGAATCGTAGATTCTAGATCGAGAGAGGGTAGATGAATGGTGGGGTCTCAATTTGATTGGGTAACCCTTGGGCTGGTAACGCTCCTTAATACATAATTAGCCCGCCAGTCGAAGCCTTGATTCCATCCCGTAAGGACGTGTTCAAGATGCAGTGGTAAAATTTGCCCAAAAGCATTCTTTAGGATGTGGTCATCTGCACTCCAGGTACCTAAATCATTTAATATGTTATGTGTAAACCTGATGAAGTGAGAGAGAGAGAGACGAATGGCCGAGTATTTTCTTGAGAAAATGTAAAAAGAAGACAGGACTTCGGTACAGTGACTCTAAAACTGCCGCTCAAAACCTGTCATGTCTACCGAAGTGAAACATTCTTACCATGTCTATTGTCTGTCTGATTTGATGATTTGCATATGCTTATGACTGTAAACCACGCTCAATGCATATGGCAAAACCTTTGTGCGCTCTGAACATTCATTGAGTGCCTATCATGACCATTCTTAACCAAACTGTGCATCGCTCTTGAGAGTTACCTTTGGCAGTTATGTTTCAGAATGTGTGATGCTATATACTGCATGTAATTTCTCCCTTATAATGGCTGAGAATGTTTGAGTGAATGAGATGATAATTATATAATTAACTTCTCATAATTGTAAAAGTAAAGACACTTATTATATCCATGTTTGCAGGACTGCATTGCACTTTAGAAATTACAAAGTCCATGTAATGTCTAGTGACAGTATTACGATCAGGAAAATTGTCAAAAGCACTCATAAAGAGTTGCCTGGGATGCAGTTTCTCTTTGACGTTATGCACTGGTCCTTTGCAACAATAGTTTAGGTTTATATGAGCTACATTCCAATGAGGAGCAATATGTGGCATAACCTACAGTGTCTGTCAGATGAATACATGGGAAGGCTCATGCTATTTGTCAGGGAAAATTCATGTTTTCTTTCATTATGTGTATTCCACATGTGAAGGCAATTCCAGTGCATGATTTCTGCCATACAATGCCTACTGCTTGGTGCTTAATCACACTGTCTGTTCGCATGGTACACCGGTCCCTGTGATCTACTCATTGTGGGAATTTACAAGATAATTGTGTGAAGCTGCCTCTGATTAGGAGTATGTGCCTATGACTTCACGGTTTTGGGGATGAACCTGGAGAAAAGATATCACCCCAAACCCCCAAGTAAAATTGCACTTCATCATCAGTGAGAGGCGGGTGTTCGAATATCACACTCCTTTTCCCCTCCCATTCCTCTCTGAATCTGTGATAGTACTGTATAACTGTGACAATGGTTCAATAGATGTAAAACACATGTTGTGCCTTTGTTTATTAACAGAGAATGAGGAAGATGGGGGAGGCCTTTCAATTACCAGGACAACTCCAGGGAAGTCCTGAGCTCTAGCTTCAACTCCAGCTGAAAAATAAGACTCCATAAAGTACCACATGAACAACAGGTTGCAAATGTTCAGCCTGAATCCACTAATTCTGGCTATACAGATGGCACTGAAGAAAAGTCTTGATTAAAAGCCTAAAACAGGGATACTCTCCAATTTTGTAAAAGCCCAGGCTATATCTTCAAGATAAATTCAAGAAGAAACCTTAAGAGGAGAGATTACCTGGTCTTCAGCATGTCACTACTGGCTAAGAGTGGACATTAAAGGTGCACTTGGAGCAGACTATATCACAGCTTATTATTAATATTGGCTGAAAGCTAAAGGAGCAGAAGTTAATACATAGAGAAAATTCTCAAAAATGGATTAGTGATAATTAAGTGTGGTGATTTAGTTACATCAAAACCTTTTGTGGGAGATAGACTGGCAGAGAAGAATGATGGGACATAATAGTTTTTAGATCTTAATCTACTGAAAAGTAAAACTAATCCCAAACTATCAACTTTGCGAACAGTCTACTCACCCTTCGGAAGGACATGTTTGTCACTTGCTTCGGACTAGTCAAAGTGGGGAATAGCCTGAACTGGAGAAACATTATGGGAGAACTGCAACCTGAGCTGTCCAACACCATCATAGGTGCTAAAAGGACTAAACAGACCAGTGGAGCAGAAGGTCCCTATACTTGTGCCCGGCTATAGGTTTATCATGTGTTTTCCTCATTTGACGGTTGGAAAAGTGATAGCATGATTAAAGTGTTGTGGTGTAGGATATCTTGATGAAGGAGGAGGGTTTGTTTTAGATTGATGGTTCTGTGGGGATAATGAGTGATGTGTTTGGGTTTTCATAGATAATGTCACTATAATTTGCATATAAACATATTTGAGATGTAAATTGTTGGCAGAAAATGAAGCCTGAGTCTTCACTTGACCTCATCAGACATTAATAAAAGATTAGTTGTAAGATAACAGTTTTGAGATATATGTTCCTGTGGTTGTCTTGTCCAACTGGTGTCAAGCATCTTCATGGTGACTGTTACTCTACTGTTGTGGTTGGTTACAGAGATTGTGAAAGTCTGTGTGGTTGTTGTCAAGTATCTTCCATGATGTATGACTTGTCTAATCTGTTGGTGTGATCATTCCTTTGTGAATGTTTGTCCAACTGTTGTCAAGATCTTCTCATGTTGTCTTGTTCAACCAGTGTAAAATACAGTTGTTGTTATGTTCACTACAATGGTACAATTGTCAATGTGATCATTTGTCCAAGTGTCTTGTGTCACTTGAAATAAATAAGTAGAGATCAAACATGAGGTTGGCGATCAGAGCACAGTCAGCTGGAAGATGAGAGAACTGCTTTCATTGGTTACTGTGGCTAACTGCCAAGATCTCTATATATATATATATGGCCTAGAAGAGAAATCATCAATAAATAATTCTGTGTAGATCTTAACTTAGGTCTAATTTCTCACAGTGGGGGTACTCGATGAGCCAAAGTTCTGAATGATTTCTCTACAAGGGTTAGGCGAGATTAAATATCAATACCTCTAGACAACACTTGCTGTTACTAACCTGTATCTTTTATAGAGAGATATACTTTATAGAACTTCACTTATTGGAACTTCTGTAATTCTCTATAAACCCACAAAAAAACCTCACAGCGTGTTTGTATTAAAGTATATATCCTCTGTTCTGTTTGGCCAATCAGTCCAGTTCTTACTCGCACATAAAATGAACGGTAAGTGACTTGTAAAGTTTGGCTTGACAGAACAAGACTATGTTGCATTTACACACGATTCACTCTTGCCATTGGCCATTTAGCGTCATGTTTTGACCGCTTGACTTGGATTACCACCAGTGGTGAATTGGCTCGGGAATCAGCTTGTCTGATTTGCAATTGGGCCCTGAGAGGTCTACAAAGAAGTGGACCCTCTAAAACATTAGGCATTATTTTAAACCTGTTAATGTCTTTCTATTAAAGCAACTAATATGTTTAAACCCAGTCTGCCAATGATTACCACCTTTGCTGCATACCATAAAGGCAACTAATTAGTACAGAACCCTATTCCGTGCTTTGAGGCGTATTGTGTAGCAACAACAACAACAGAAAAAAAGAAAGAAAAAAAAAGACGAACTAAAAGAACTTAAAAGAACTAAAAGAACAAAATACAAAAACTAAAAGAACTAACAAATAGTAAATTAATCTATTCAACATCGTGAGGCATACAGTGCGCACCAAATTTTAAAAGTAGAAGGCCGTTTTACAGGCCGCAAGGCGTGGTAGGTTGTGGTTATAGCCCGCTATTTCATTGACCAATAGGCAGCCAATGGGAGATGTGGTCAATATCACGGGGGTTCTTCCGCTTCCAGGAAAAGTTTCTAATATCTAGGTTAGGCTAGGTCAGTCTAGGAGCTCTGGTCAGTTACAAGTAAATCCCCGCCTCCATGGGGATTCAAACACGTGCCCACTGCCTGCAGGCCAGCATACTAGCCACAGCGATTTTCAATTTACTGTAGTATTTGCACCTTGCTCCAGGTTCTCGTCATTTTCTGGCTTTCTCCTGTGCAAGGTTTCATTCACAAAGTCACATGTCCATTGTACAACGTCGTCCTGATAACTGCACGCCGACAAGACTATGGATACGCTATCATAGGCCCTGTTTCATGTATTCTCATGCTCATTGTGTTTTAACCACCCTGTCCATACTCCTTCTGCATACAGTATCACGATCATAGTGTCTTAAAAGCCTTGTCAGCGCCCTAGTTTCATCCATCAATCAATCAAGTCTCCACAATGGAGGTAAGCTGCAATGGATCTCCAACACTGTCTGTCTCTCGCCCTGACTGTACATTTGGTTAGATTGCTGTTCATCCATCTGTTGATGTTATCTTCCCACTTGTGCCGTTGTCTACCTCTTGCTCGCTTGCCCTCAGCCTTACCCTCCAATATGGGTTTTATAAAAGTGTTGTGTCTTTTAACGTCGCCAAAATATTTAACTTGCCTCTTATTTGTTTCTTTTATCAACTCTCTTTTAATGCCCATTTTTTTCAATATACTCTGTATTTTATTGTTTTTGTTTCCATAAAATACGATGTGTTCTTATGTATATCCACATCTCCAAGGCCTCTTTTCAACTTTCTAATTGCTTCTTCATTGTCCAGGCTTCCACGCTGTTTCATACATTCTCATGATCATAATCTCTTAAAATCTCTGTCCGTTCCCTTTCTTCATACAGTCTCATGATCATAGTGTCTTAAATGCCCTGCACCAGCCCCTCATTTATACAATCTCAACATAATAGTGGCTTAAACGACTTGTCCGCGCCTCTGTTTCATACATTCTCATCCTCATAGTGTCTTAAACGCTCTCTCGCGCTCCTATTTCCCACATTCTCAACATAATAGTGTCTTAAGCGCCCTGTCCGAGCCCGCACTTCTTACATTATCATGAGCATAGTGTAGTACACTCCCTGTGCACGATATTGTGTTGCTTGACCACTACATCATCTTCCAGAAACAAAGGCGGTTTCATGATCATTAAATGCCATCGCTGTATTTAATTTTTAATATTGTGTGTTATTAGTCTCCAGCAAGGGTGCCTTGAATACCCCGTGTCCATCCATCCATCATGTGCCAAGCCGATAAGCGTGGGCGGTCATGTTTTGCCATCTCACTCGATCACCAGAGTCATGGATCAGCTCCGTGTTCCTGTCTCGACCATGTCATGTGGCTAAGCCATCCAGGTATTTACTTCTCAGCCTTCCCCTTGATCTCCTCCCTTCGATCTTGCCAGTTGACATCAAGTTCTCCAAGCCATTTCTTTTCATAACACGCCCCAATGTTTTTACTGTCTACGTCTAATGTTTCTAATCAGTTTACATCTTCATTTGTTTCTTGAAGGACTTGGTCATTGGTTTTTCTGTCTGTCCATGGTATTATTTGCATTTTCCTCAGAAACCACATTTTCACAGCCATCAGGCGTTTTCCAGCTTGTCTGCTCATTGTCCACGCTTCACATCCATCCAAAAGTACAGATTCCCCGTGTCCACTCTTGTGTGAGTTCGCCAATGAATTGTCTTCTATGAAACATCATCATTTCATGATAATCAAGTGCCATCTCTGCACTGAAGGTAGGCTGATATCATCTTCCTACACCCCCTGTCTCGCGTCTTCGCGGTGTTTCTTCGAGCCCATCGCTTGTTGTTGTCCACTCAATGCAACATTATCTCCCTCTTGAATCTTCCCCTCAGTTTTACCCACGGGATATTCTTTCACAATCTGATGTATCTTTTAATGTGGCGTAAGTGCCTTAACTATCTTACCTTGATCTCTCTTATCTTGATATCACTTACCTTGACTTCTCTTACCTTGATCTCTCTTATCTTGATCTCTCTTACCTTGACTTTTCTTACCTTAATCTCACTTACTTTGATCTATCTTACGTTGATCTCTCTTACCTTGACCTTTTTTACTTTCATCTCTTTTACCTTGACCTCTATTACCACGATCTCTTTTACCCTGATCTCTCTTACCTTGACTTTTCTTACCTTGATCTATCTTACCTTGATCTATCTTACCTTGATCTCTCTTACCTTGATCTCTCTTACCATTATCTCTCTTTCCTTGATCTCTTTAACTTTGACCTCTCTTACCTTGACCTCTCTTAACCTTAATATCTTTTACCTTGACCTCTCTTATCTTGATCTATATTACCTTGATCTCTTTTACCTTGACCTCTATTACCTTGATCTATCTTACCTTGATCTTTCTTACCGTTATCTCTCTTATCTTGATCTCTTTAACTTTGACCTCTCTTACCTTGACCTCTCTTAACCTTGATATCTTTTACCTTGACCTCTCCTACGTTGATCTCTCTTACTTTGGTCTCTCTTACCCTGAACTGAGTTTATTTGAGCTAAGAACCGACATCAATGCACTCAGGACATTAGCATACACGCTCCGTCCCCTCGTTCAGCAGCCAGCGAAGAGTCACACTACTAATCGTTCCCACCGCTATATGATTGAAATTGTCCAGGTCTTCACTCTCAGATATGAAATTATTCTAGAACCCCTTCCTATCCCCGCAATATCATTCTTTCCACATATGGGTTCTCAAAATGTTTCCCCGCCTTCTCCACCTGGTCCACAGGCGCACAACAACCTCTCCCGTGTCCATAGGTAATATACTACCAAGCGGTGCATTCCCTACCAGCCTATCAGCCTGTTCATTCCCCCTCACTCCAGCATGGCCAAGGCAAAATATATATATAATTCTCACAACCTGTGACCTCTGAAGCATTCCACGCGAAACATTCCTTTCTCCACCTTACTAAGCATACTTCTTGATTCCGGAATGATCTCTCTTAATTTGATGTCTCTTAGCTCACTCTAATTAACGTGAACTCGTTAACCTTGATCACTCCTACATTGATCGCTCTTATCTTGATCTCTCAGACCTTTATCTCACTGAACTTGATCTCTCTTATCGTGATCTCATTCGGTAATGCTTTTTTGCAACCTCAATTTTATAAAACCACTTTGTTTTCTTCGTCAACGTTATATGTCTTCTAGTTGTCTATATAGCCACATTCACAAACTTACTTCAATTCTGCCTTCACAATGTTTATTCATTATGCATTTTACTGAATTATACACGCTACTAAGTAAATGTAATACTTAATCAATGTCTATTTTACTAAATCCAACATAATGTTGCATACATTTAATACTTAATCAGTGTCTATTTTACAGAATCATTTATAAAGTTGAGTAAATATAAGATTTAATCATTGACCATTTTACTCAATCTTACATAATGTTGAGTAAATGTAATACATAAACATTGTCCAATTTAGTGAATCATACGTAATTGTGAGTAAATGTACCACTTGATAATTCTTAAGTTTTCATTCGTAACAGTTGAGATGTGAGAATCTGTAACGTGATGTTTCAATGCGACTTTGGTACACAAGTTAATACAAAATTCTGCAATACGCTAAGCTGATCTACTACTAAAGAGTAAACTTCTTTCGCTCGTTGCTGATTGTGGCTTCCACATGAATATTTTAGCAGTGGTAATTGAAGGACAGCTGTAGGGATTACTGGAGGTTCATCGTCTGAGCTTTTCGGCAGCGGTAAGTCCCTTTGTTGGTGGCGTGTTTGCCTTGAAGCTGAAAGAGGTGGGAATGTTAATCTGTTTGTGTTCAATGGTAGGGCTATTTGTTGTTTATCTGTGTTCATTGGAGTTGTTTTTGTATTGTTTATCTGTCTTCAGTGGTGTTGTTATATGCTGTTTATCTGTTTTTCAATGGTGTTGTTAGGCGTTGTTTAGCTGTATTCAGTAGCCTTTTCATTTGTTGTTTAGCTGTGTTAAGTGATACAGTTATTTGCTACTTCGAGTTATGTATGGCATCGATCATTATTGTTTACTCTAGTTGAATAAAAGGTGTTTGTTTTACTGTTTAAGTCTGTTGAATATTATAGTAATAGTTGTTCAGGGCTTTTGGTTAGCAATGATATTTACCTTGTAGGTATGTTAAATGCTAGGGGTCTTTTCTATTAAGGGATGGGGAATAGTAAGGTAAATTACTGTTAGATGTGTGGAATGGTACCATTATTCGCTAGTTAGGGATGTACAATGGTACCATTATTTGCTGTTAAGGGATGGTCTATGGCAGCATTATTTGTTCTCTCGCGCTGTTAAATGGTGGAGTGTTTTACTTCCGTAAACAAATTAGGATGGAGAATTATGCAATAAAACTATTACAGTTAACGTTAGTTGCATATCCTTTACAGGAATTCGCAATCAACGCCAATATTTATTGGCTGTTTGCAAATCTTTAGACAAGTTTACGTTCAGTAGCTAATCATTGCTTTCCCAACGGCCAGCGCTCACACCACTATCCAAATAAACGCACAACTATCTACTCAGTCATAGTAATAAAGTGATTGTAGCGAGGGTTCAGAAACTCCTCTCTTCCAATATTCACTGTAGAATTACTTGTTAACATTGTGACGCTGATGACGTCAACGTGTTTTAGCTATGCAATGAAACGGTCACACAGTGTTCCAAGATAAGAGGTTAGGAAGTTATCTGCATATACTGTACAGGACGTCGCAGTAAACGCGAACATTTTTGGGCTGCTTGTAATTTCTTGGCAAGTTTACGTTCAGTACTTTGGCATTGCTTTCTGAACGACCAGCACTTATACCATTGTTTTAAAACCAGCGCAAAGTGGTCCGTTGTCATATTTCCCGCAGCTGTGTTTTGAATAGGGTATGTGGGATTACGAATTGCGTTCGTAGCCCGTTCGCCACAGAGCAGGTTGGTAAGCGATACTTGCTGCTAGATGCTGTGGAGTGACTGTGTTTTATCCGGTTAGGCGATGTTGCTTATAATACTACACAATGTTGAGGGTTGTTGAATGTTTGCCTTATTTGCTGCTACATCTGCCTACGTGATGTTGAAGTCTGTTAAATGTTTGCTATGTTTGCTGAACAAGCTTAGCATACTCTGCCACTCAGTTGTGGAACAATCTTCCACAAGAATTCCAAGAAACTACCAATCATTATACATACAGTCGCAACCCTTTGAACACTACTTCAGTACAGACTTCATGCCTCCTCCACCTAAAAATAATAATGGTAAATTATCTCAAACTATAACTAGTTAATAAACATTCCCATATGTATGACACGTCACACCTTCCCTGGTATTTATCATGCCCATGATAAACATTGCCACAGTGAGTCAATGGTTGCTGTATATTCTATTAAATCTTTCTAATTGAAAGGCTTATTGTTGTTGGAAATCGGTATATATATATATATATATATATATATATATATATATATATATATATATATATATATATATATATATATATATATATATATATATATATTAAGATTCAATTGAAACTTTAAAATGTTTCTGTTGATAAACCCATGCCATTCAAAATATATTTATCTGTAGTAAACGATATATTTGATATTGTAAAGGAGTCCTGCATGATCCATCCCGAAATCTAGCACCCGAATCTCTCCGGCTTCCTTTGTCAATAGCCCCGACTTCCTGCGTAATCCACTCTAACCTCATGCATTCAATCAACACCAATGTCCTTTATGCAGTCTACCCGAGAACTAGTGTGCAATCCGACCTGAATTAGTGTGAAATCCACTAGAAAACTAGTGTGCAATGCACCTCTAGATTTAGCGTCTAATCCATCAGAAGAACTAGCGTCCAATCAACCCCCAAGTTCTAGCGTCCAATCGACAGTGTGGTCCAGCTCTAATGTACCCCTACATCAAAGCGTCCACTTTACACTGGATTCTAGTGTTCAATCCACACAGTCTAGCTTCCAATGTAAGATCTAGCGTTCATTCCACGCAGAGTCTAGCTCGTAAACTAAGATCTAGCGGTCAGTCCACCCCGAGATCTTGCTACCAAACCATCACGACCTTCTGCGTCAAATCAACACTGACCTTCCGTTTCGAATACACTCCCATCCCTTGCATCCAATTCACGCAAGACCCATCGCCCAATCCACTCTGATTTCAAGCGTTCAATCTACCAACTTCCTGCTAGCAACTCACCATGACCACCTACTTCCAAATCAACTACGACTCGTCTCCGGGTGGTACAAATGACCAAACTCACAATAAGCATCACAAAAACACACACCTCATTTTCCAATATTGTTACACATTTTCCAAAACCGGCAGAAAATTTTATAATATACATTCCAATTTCCCATAACTGGCGGAAAACAGATCCAATATTCATGAGAGGGGAAGACATGTAGGAAATATATTGATGTTTGTCCCTTAAAATACCCTCATGTTAATATTCTGTTAATATCTAAGACAGCCATTCACAGCTGAGATTCGATGTTTTTATATTTTATCGTTTGTTGTTGTTGTTGTTTTTGGGATGCATTTCTTAAATTTCTATCTCCAGTGTTATGAACTGAAAAGCTTGAAAAGGGAGACAATAATTAGGTCTGCAATAAAGCATTTGTAAATGTTTGTTGTTTTTGAAGAAGCGTTTCTATAGCTCTTTTGGAAGTTCCACAACGTGAATGCAAGTAAAGTGGGGCCTGTAATACCCGGGCAGCGATGTTGCGAAACATATTATGTTTTCATGTCTTTATGTTGCTTATTTCTTTTGTGAGTAAATGAATAGGGCTCACGGAGGGCAAGTTAATTCATCATCATTTAAAGGGTCTTTTGCAGGAAGTCGTTTTTATTACCGCCAGACGAAAAGATCTTTAATCCTGTGCTAGATCCACAATAAAGGTTGGCAGCACTGTCCTGTCTGTCTCTTACCTTGATAGTACTTTCTGTCTGACTGCTGTCTCTTTATGTTACTTTACCATTTGCAACGTTATCTGCCTCTTGGTTGTTTGCCTTCAGCCTTACTATCTAGCATGGTTTGTATATGATTTATACAGTAACAAGTGTACTTCGACGCATGACGAACATATCTTAAATAATTATGTCACCGTTAGCCACATCTTTCACCCACCTGAACCCACAACTGTGGAAGATGGGCATAATTCGTATCTAACTAATGTAATAGCACCATAGGTCTCAGAATGTGTTCTTCTTCTTCTTCTTCTTCTTCTTCTTCTTCTTCTTCTTCTTCTTCTTCTTCTTCTTCTTCTTCTTCTTCTTCTTCTTCTTCTTCTTCTTCTTCTTCTTCTTCTTCTTCTTCTTCTTCATCTTCTTCTTCTTCATCTTCTTCTTCTTCCTCTTCTTCTTCTTCCTCTTCTTCTTTTTCTTCTTCTTCTTCTTCTTCTTCTTCTTCTTCTTCTTCTTCTTCTTCTTCTTCTTCTTCTTCTTCTTCTTCTTCTTCTTCTTCTTCTTCTTCTTCCCCTTCTTCTTCTTCCCCTTCTTCTTCTTCTTCTTCTTCTTCTTCTTCTTCTTCTTCTTCTTCTTCTTCTTCTTCTTCTTCTTCTTCTTCTTCTTCTTCTTCTTCTTCTTCTTCTTCTTCTTCTTCTTCTTCTTCTTCCCCTTCTTCTTCTTCTTCTTCTTCTTCTTCTTCTTCTTCTTCTTCTTCTTCTTCTTCTTCTTCTTCTTCTTCTTCTTCTTCTTCTTCTTCTTCTTCTTCTTCTTCTTCTTCTTCTTCTTCTTCTTCTTCTTCTTCTTCTTCTTCTTCTTCTTCTTCTTCTTCTTCTTCTTCTTCTTCTTCTTCTTCTTCTTCTTCTTCTTCTTCCGCCTCTTCTTCTCCTCCTCATCCCCCTCCATCTAATATTTTGGCGCCTGAAATCAAACATGACTAAAATAGTGTGTTAAACCACAGGCAGGGAATTAAACAGTGGCGTCTGACAGACATAAGGTAAAATAATACAGTGACGTCTGACAGACATACAAGGTAAAGAAAAGACAGTAATGTCTGACAGACATACAATGTGTTAATATAAGTTGACAGGCCTACTTTGAAAATAACATGCATTCGTTCGTTCGTTCTTTCGTACTTCGCAACGCAAAAAGAAAAAAAATTCGAAATCTTGAAACTAAATGCTTGCTTGCTTGCTTGCTTGCTTGTGTTCGTTGGCTTGAGCTCCAACGTGAAGTCCTGTATGTCGGATGAAGACATCCTGGTGTCCAACATCAGTGTGATGTCATACAGGACCTGAGTTTTGCGTGAATATCCGTTGTCCCATGTCTGGCTTATTGGTGTGCAGACTGGTGGTTCCTCGCCGTACAGGCAGACACTCTCCGACTTCGGAGGAATCGGCGATCCTACTGACTTTAGCCAGGACCCCGAAGGGACCTGTTGCCCAGGACGCTCGACGAGGACGCGTCAATAGGTCTTGGCCAGTATATAACCCGGACCTGGTGCCTTGGAAACACCTCTGCGTCCCTTGAAACTAAATAAAAATTAATTAGAGACATTTTTGTTTCGCATATTCTTTACAGGACATCGCTGTCAACATCAGAATCTTTCAGCTGATTGTTGATTTCTTGGCAAGATTACGCTCAGTAGTTTGCCATTGCTTTTTGAGCGACCGGCTCACATACCCCGTAAGTTACCGACGCGGAGAGAACCAAATTATAGACATAAATAGTGGAAATCAATCATTTATTAGAGACATATATTAGAGACATATATTAGAGACATATATTAGAGACATAAATAATGGAAATCAATCATTTATTTCTTGGCGTTCACTCGCTTTGAACTCAGTTGTAGTCCATACACGTGTTACTATTTATAGTTCACTGGACTGTTTTTTTGCGTGTGGATTAGCTTTCCCTATTACCAGTGTCTCTGCTATAATGCGAACCCACCCCGACTTCTAAGGCATTTGTAATTTACGTCCCAGATGTCAATAATGAGAAGTCAACATTTTATTCCAACTAACCGTTGAAGGGTCAGTTACCTCGACATCAGCACATTGGAAGTTTAAAAACGAGCGCTCTTACCCATTTAGCCATGCTGACCCGCATTGGAAAGTAATACATTTCGATTGCTACATATTGAAAGATTAATAGACAAGAGATTAGACTGACATCTTTAGAACCGATTCTCCAATGGGGTTTAAAAAGAGAATACTCAGACTACCAAAAGAAACAATCAATAACCAGGGCAGCGATTTATTTAACAGACCATTCCTTGTCTGTTAGTTTTTCTTATGGCCATTTGCTGAGAACTAAAGATGTGAATAAATGTCATGCATTGTGCATTAACCAGACAGGGAGTCTGGGAAAAAGACACATTAACAACAAAAATTATCCCTTTCTGTTGTAATTTATTGTTGCTATTTTCTCCCCACTGTACTACTCCTGAAATAGCCAGCATGAGAACGTGATGAAAATTGTCTTTTTGGGAATCATTTATGGAAGAGACTGAGACATGATTGAAATGCCGGTGTGCAATGAATGTTATCCTTAGCCACATCTAACAACTACACAGGAGAAACGTTTAACTATCAACATCTAAAAAGGAGAAACGTTTAACTACCAACAACTAGAGAGTAGAAGTGTTTAACGACCAACAATTAAATAGTAGAAGCGTTTACCTACCAGCAACTAGAGAGGTGATACGTTTAACAACCAACATCTAGAGACGAGAAACGTTAATTTGTCAACAACTAAAGTGGAGAAACATTTGCTTGCTTGCTTGTGTTCGTTGGCTTGAGCTCCAACGCGAAGTCCTGTATGTCAGATGAAGGCATCCTGTTGTCCAACATCAGTGTGATGTCATACAGGACCTGAGGTTTGCGTGAGTATCCGTAGTCCCATGTCTGGCTTATTTGTGTGCAGACTTGTGGTTCCTCGCCGTACAGGCAGACTCTCTCCGACTTCGGAGGAATGTTTAACAATCAACATCTAAAGAGGAGGAACGTTTAACAAGCAACAACCAGACAGGAGGAAAGTTTATCAACCAAACAGAAACAACAAAGAGGAGAAACTTTAACAGCCAATATCTAGAGCAGTGGTTCTCAACCGGTGGGGAATTCCCCTTACCCTTCCTCCAGCCAGTGGGGGGGGGGGGGAATTTTGTGGTTTCCATGAGAGAATTAAGATTATTTTAAGATCCCGTTAATGCAAGAACCGATTACTTGATACTGTTTTTCCCTCCATACTTTACGATTCTGTACTTCTCGCCCTTCAGAAATTTGTTTTATAACGCAAGTTGACCCGCAAATCACGTTTTATGTAGACGTCATGTGTTTTTAAATTTAGCTTCCATTTTTACGTATACTGTGTAAAATGAAAGGGGGGGGGGAATTTATAGGGAGGAAATACGAAAAAAAGGGGGGGGGGGGGGTGGTGACATTCTGAACATATGGTGAAGGGGTGAATGGGCGAAAAAAAGTTGGGACCACTGATCTAGAGGGGAGGAAAGTTTAACAAGCAAAACCTAAAGATGAGGAAAGTTTATCGAGAAACAACTAAAGTGGAGTAAAGTCTAACAAGCATCAATTAAAGAGGAGGAAAGCTTAGCAAGTAACAACTAGAGAGGAGGAAAGTTTAACAAATAACAACTAAAGAGGAGAAAAGTTTAACAAGCAATAACTAAAGAAGAGGAAAGTTTAACAAGCAACAACTAAAGAGGAGGAAAGTTTAACAAGCAACGGCTAAAGAGGAGGAAAGTTTAACAAGCAACAACTAAAGAGAAGGACAGTTTAACAAGCAACAACTAAAGAGGAGGAAAGTTTAACAAGCAACAACTAAAGAGGAGGAAAGTTTAACACGCAACAACTAAAGAGGAGGAAAGTTTAACAAGCAACAACTAAAGAGGAGGAAAGTTTAACAAGCAACAACTAAAGAGGAGGAAAGTTTAACACGCAACGACTAAAGAGGAAGAAAGTTTAACAAGCAACACCTAAAGAGGAGGAAAGTTTAACACGCAACAACTAAAGAGGAGGAAAGTTTAACAAGCAAAACCTAAAGAGGAGGAAAGTTTAACAAACAACAACTAAAGAGGAGGAAAGTTTAACAAGCAACACCTAAAGAGGAGGAAAGTTTAACACGCAACAACTAAAGAGGAGGAAAGTTTAACAAGCAAAACCTAAAGAGGAGGAAAGTTTAACAAACAACAACTAAAGAGGAGGAAAGTTTAACAAACAACAACTAAAGAGGAGGAAAGTTTAACAAACAACAACTAAAGAGGAGGAAAGTTTAACAAACAACAACTAAAGAGGAGGAAAGTTTAACAAGCAAAACCTAAAGAGGAGGAAAGTTTAACAAACAACAACTAAAGAGGAGGAAAGTTTAACAAACAACAACTAAAGAGGAGGAAAGTTTAACACGCAAAAACGAAAGAGGAGGAAAGTTTAACAAGCAAAAACTAAAGAGGAGGAAAGTTTAACAAGCAACAACTAAAGAGGAGGAAAGTTTAACAAGCAACAACTAAAGATGAGGAAAATTTGACAAGCAACAACTAAAGAGGAGGAAAGTTTAACACGCAACAACTAAAGAAGAGGAAAGTTTAACACGCAACGACTAAAGAGGAAGAAAGTTTAACAAGCAACACCTAAAGAGGAGGAAAGTTTAACACGCAAAACTAAAGAGGAGGAAAGTTTAACACGCAACAACTAAAGAGGAGAAAAGGTTAAGAAGCAACAACTAAAGAGGAGGAAAGTTTAACAAGCAACAACTAAAGAGGAGGAAAGTTTAACAAACAATAACTAGATAGGAGAAACGTTTAACAAGCAACAACTAAAGAGGAGGAAAATTTAACAAGCAACAACTAAAGAGGAGGAAAGTTTAACATGCAACAACTAAAGAGGAGGAAAGTTTAACACGCAACGACTAAAGAGGAGGAAAGTTTAACAAGCAACACCTAAAGAGGAGGAAAGTTTAACATGCAAAAACTAATGAGGAGGAAAGTTTAACAAGCAAAATCTAAAGAGGAGGAAAGTTTAACAAGCAACAACTAAAGAGGAGGAAAGTTTAACAAGCAACAACTAAAGAGGAGGAAAGTTTAACACGCAACGACTAAAGATGAAGAAAGTTTAACAAGCAACACCTAAAGAGGAGGAAAGTTTAACATGCAAAAACTAATGAGGAGGAAAGTTTAACAAGCAAAAACTAAAGAGGAGGAAAGTTTAACAAGCAACAACTAAAGAGGAGGAAAGTTTAACAAGCAACAACTAAAGAGGAGGAAAATTTAACAAGCAACAACTAAAGAGGAGGAAAGTTTAACACGCAACAACTAAAGAGGAGGAAAGTTTAACAAACAATAACAAGAGAGGAAACATGTCTAACAACTAACAACTAGAGAGGAAACATGTTTAACATCATGAAGGAGAAGTCAGATGAACAAGAATATGAGATTCATTCATTCATTCAGTAGCATGTCCTTTGCAGAACCTCGCTCCCATAACAACCTTCCGGAAAACCTCTCGATCATAAGCAAGATGTCCCGCGTCTGCTACACCCATCTGGAGATCATCCGCCACATCCTGCACCCATCTTCTCTTTGGCCTTCCTCTTCCTCTCTTCCCAGGCATATACCCTTCCATTATTGTTCTCTCCAGACTTTCGTGACGTTTCAAGTGACCAAAATATTTCAATTTCCTTTGTTTTATCGCCTTTAATAGAAAACACAAATAGAAAGAAGGAAATAAAACAACAGAATTAAAAGACACGTCAAAGAAGCATACGAAAGACAGAATATGACCGATTATTTCCATTTGAGACACGTCTCTCAAACTGTCATTAGTCCTCTCCATAATATGACCGATTATTTCCATTTGAGACACGTCTCTCAAACTGTCATTAGTCCTCTCCATAATATGAGCGATTATTTCCATTTGAGACACGTCTCTCAAACTGTCATTAGTCCTCTCCATAATATGAGCGATTATTTCCATTTGAGACACGTCTCTCAAACTGTCATTAGTCCTCTCCATAATATGAGCGATTATTTCCATTTGAGACACGTCTCTCAAACTGTCATTAGTCCTCTCCATAATATGAGCGATTATTTCCATTTGAGACACGTCTCTCAAACTGTCATTAGTCCTCTCCATAATATGAGCGATTATTTCCATTTGAGACACGTCTCTCAAACTGTCATTAGTCCTCTCCATAATATGAGCGATTATTTCCATTTGAGACACGTCTCTCAAACTGTCATTAGTCCTCTCCATAATATGACCGATTATTTCCATTTGAGACACGTCTCTCAAACTGTCATTAGTCCTCTCCATAATATGACCGATTATTTCCATTTGAGACACGTCTCTCAAACTGTCATTAGTCCTCTCCATAATATGACCGATTATTTCCATTTGAGACACGTCTCTCAAACTGTCATTAGTCCTCTCCATAATATGACCGATTATTTCTATTTGAGACACGTCTCTCAAACTGTCATTAGTCCTCTCCATAATATGACCGATTATTTCTATTTGAGACACGTCTCTCAAACTGTCATTAGTCCTCTCCATAATATGACCGATTATTTCCATTTGAGACACGTCTCTCAAACTGTCATTAGTCCTCTCCATAATATGACCGATTATTTCTATTTGAGACACGTCTCTCAAACTGTCATTAGTCCTCTCCATAATATGACCGATTATTTCTATTTGAGACACGTCTCTCAAACTGTCATTAGTCCTCTCCATAATATGACCGATTATTTCCATTTGAGACACGTCTCTCAAGCTGTCATTAGTCCTCTCCATAATTATATTATATGTATTATTTGTCTCACGTGATTTAATATCAACTTCCCCGCCATCTATTCCTCCATGATTAATGTATACTATTACTATTCCTTTCTCTACGTTTACTTTTCCCGTACGCTATACTTCTGCTGCTTCAGTTACTCCCTCTGACAACCGGAAGTTGATGGTGGGTTGTGAAGGCAACACGAGTCCTGCCCGTCCATCTTTGAACAACCCTGCTGAGCAAACTCATCAATTTTAATTCCCGCCACACCGTCTGACCAGTTCAACATTCGGCATCTGGAGATGGAGAGGCTAGGATATATTACATCTGAACTAGTTCACCAGCGACAGTATATCTACCATGAGAATCAACAACAGCGTTTCTCCTGTTGAGTTGTCGTATCTTTCAACCGCCGTTGGAAAAGGTCAGATCACAATACGGTGCCTATTTTGTTATCTGTACACAAATGCTGCATTCCGGAATATGAAAAGAGTCTTATGTAATTAATTACATTCGTTGGATGTCAGAACGAGAGAGAGAGAGAGAGAGAGAGAGAGAGAGAGAGAGAGAGAGAGAGAGAGAGAGAGAGAGAGAGAGAGAGAGAGAGAGAGAGAACGAACTTTATTTTGAAAGGATCACAAATTAAGTAATATGAATACATGAGGCGTAGGAGGAAACACGGCATAGACATCTCTCTCTCTCTCTCTCTCTCTCTCTCTCTCTCTCTCTCTCTCTCTCTCTCTCTCTCTCTCTCGCTCTCTCTCTCTCTCTCTCTCTCTCTCGTTGTCTCTGATTAACTCCCTCACTCTCGCTCTGTTTCTCCCCCTCCTTCATTTTCCCTTTCTCTCTTTGTCTTCCCCTCTCTCCCTCTCTGTCCCCTCCCTCCCTATCTCAAATTGCCACCACCATAAAATATCAGTCATATCATCGCCCCTTGGATACTTACTTGACTGTGTGGGTTCTACATTAACTGTGTGTGCACTTATTTGACTGTGTGGGTTCTACATTAACTGTGTGGGTACTTATTTGACTGTGTGGGTACTATATTAACTGTCTTTCTACTTATTTGACTCTAGATATTCCATTTACTGTGACTGTGTGTGCACTTATTTGACTGTGTGGGTACTACATTTACCATGTGGGTACTTATTTGACTGTGTGGGTACTATATTAACTGTCTTTCTACTTATTTGACTCTGGATATTCCATTTACTGTGACTGTGTGTGCACTTATTTGACTGTGTGGGTACTACATTTACCATGTGGGTACTTATTTGACTGTGTGGGTACTACATTTACCATGTGGGTACTTATTTGACTGTGTGGGTACTATATTAACTGTCTTTCTACTTATCTGACTCTGGATATTCCATTTACTGTGACTGTGTGTGCACTTATTTGACTGTGTGTGCACTTATTTTACTGTGTGATACTTATTTCATTGTTTGGGTACTTATTTGACTGTATGGGTACTTATTTGTTGGTGAATATCCCATTTAGTGTAAGGATATTTATTTGACTGTGTGTGTACTTATTTAGCTGAGTGGGTAATTAATTGACTGTGTATGTTCAAAACAATGTTTTCCCGTAGTGAATTTGAATAACGAAGACACAAACAATAGATTGCACGATTTATTGCCTGGCATATTTAGCTGCATCACGTCAGGTACATACTGCAGAAATCACACAACTTACGTGAATTAATTAGATAAATCCTTCAAGTTGAAATACACACATATTCGCACAGTAATGTCAATTGTCTACCACGGTAATTTTAAGCTGACTAACATGTCTTTCTGTTTGCACAATTCTGGCTTGCGTTGATTGATCATAATTGCTTCAACAAACTTTACCAAGCGAGTATTTTGTGTGTTAAACAACACGCGAAAGGCAGTGTCTCTGTCCACCACATGGCCGTGGTAGATAATTGACATTATTGTGCGAATATGTGTATATTTCAACTTGAAGGATTTATCTAGTTAATTTACGTAAGTTGTGTGATTTCTGCAGTATGTACCTGACGAGATGCAGCGAAATATGCCAGGAAATAAATCGTGCAATCTATTGTTTGTGTCTTCGTTATTCAAAGACTGTGTATGTACTTATTTGACTGTGTGTGCACTTATTTGACTGTGTGTGCACTTACTTAACTGTATGTGTAATTATTTGACTGTATAGTACTAGCAGTGGGAACTTATTTGACTGTGTTGGTACTTATTTGACGATGAATATCCCATTTATTGTGAGAGTATTTATTTGACTGTGTGTGTACTTTTTTGACTGTGTGGGTAATTATTTGACCGTGTGGGTACTCCATTATCTGTATGAGTACCTACTGGACTGTGTTGGCACACAATTGACAGACAGACAGACAGACAGACAGACAGACAGACAGACAGACAGACAGACAGATAAATAGATAGATAGATAGATAGATAGATAGATAGATACATAGATAGATAGATAGATAGATAGATAGATAGATAGATAGATACATAGATAGATAGATAGATAGATAGATAGATACATAGATACATAGATAGATAGATAGATAGATAGATTGATAGATAGATAGATAGATAGATAGATAGATAGATAGATAGATAGATAGATAGATAGATAGATAGATAGATAGATAGATAGATAGATAGATAGATAGATAGAGAAGGAGCGAGAAAACGACAGAGACAGAGAGATATAGAGACAGAGCGGGAGCGAGGCAGAGAGAGAGGCAGAGAGAGAAAGAGACATAGAGAGACAGAGAAAGGCTGAGAGAGACGGACTGAGGTGTAGGTGTAAAGTGGGGAAGGGAGGGGGCAGTGAGGGGTGTGGGAATGGTCTTGAGCCTCAGGAATGAAAGCCGCCAGGCTAATACATTCACCGCGAAATGTGCAGGTTAGAGTTTTTTATTGTCCCGATAGAAAAATAACCCACATTTTACCGAGGATTTGAACCCAGGTCTCGAAAAGGAAAACCCGGCATCCTTGCCATTCGACCAGCCGCTTCTCTCTTCTTACCCTCATCACTATGGTGATGATGCTAGAACAACCACTGCTGGTATTTCTGCAGCTCATTTGTGATTGACGAATGCAATGCATTGATTTATTCATACTTCTGTACTTTTAATGTCTCTTTCGTTTTGTCGCCTCTCTCTCTCTCTCTCTCTCTCTCTCTCTCTCTCTCTCTCCCTCTCTCTCTCTCTCTCTCTCTCTCTCTGTCTGTCTCTCTCTCTGGCTGTCTCTCTCTCTCTCTTGCCCTCTATATCTCTCTCTTCGTTCTTTAAATGTCTATCGCTGAGACACTGTCTCTCTCTGTCGCCCCCTGTGTGTGTCTCTCTCTGTCTCTCGCGCCTCTCTTATCCCTCTGCTTCTCTCATCAATGTCTGTCTCTGTGTATCTCTTGATTCTGTGTCTCTCTTCTCTCTCTGTCTGTCTCTCTGTGTTTCTATTCTCTCTTCCTGACTCCTTCTTCGCTCTCACTCTTCTCTCTATCTCTCTTCTCTCTCCGCCTCTCATGTCTTTCTCTCCTCTCTCTGTCTCTTTCTTTGTATCTCTCACTCCCTCTAGATTTCTCTCTCACATATGCTGTCTCTCTCTATCTTCCCTCCCACCTCCCCCTTTTTTGTGTTTGATTTTCTCTAACTTACTATAGAACCATATCAAACAACGAATTCATTTCTTTGACACTACATCAAAATATGCTTCTCAATTTCAAACATGAGATCAAATGAACATAAAGCACACGCCATTATGTCCATCCTAATTTGCTTCCCTATAATACACTAACTCTTCATCATGCCGCCTCATTCACTCATCTTACCCCTTCATCCTCTCCGTCAATACATCGAGCTCTTTCTCCTCTCAATTTTCGTTCGGCCGTAGTTTTCCTAATATCGATCTGTGCATTTCGAAAGTCTACATTTTTGGGTCGATGCATATTCGTAGACAAACAAACTGCTTGAAAAGGATTCAGGGAGACAATATTACAGCGGATCGGATCTTGGATGTCGTGTTTGTTGCATTGCTTCTTCTTTATTGTCGTCTTCATGGAGTCTTTGTCGTACACCTTTGTCTGTTGTTTAAGCTTCTGTATGGTCCAGTGTATCACATATAGTGATGTATCTTTTGAAAATGTGTCATGTACCAGAGATGTACGAGAAATAATAGCAATAACAATTATAATAATGTCGTCAAACTTCGTTATAATAATAATAATAATAATAATAATAATAATAATAATAATAATAATAATAATAATAATAATAATAATAATAATAAGAAGAAGAAGAAGAAGAAGAAGAAGAAGAAGAGAAGAAGAAGAAAACGATGATGAGACTGATGATGAGGAAGAAGAAGCAGCAGAAGAAGACGAAAACAAGAAGAACAATAATTAACACAAGAAGAGTAAGAATAAGAAGAACAATAACGCTTTCCTTCGAATAATTACAATTTACGAGGGTTAGTTAATAAGTAAGTCACAAATGGCTGTAGAAAAATAACAAAATATGATAACAACTTGAAACCAGTTTCTTTTTATACATACATGGTCTCTTTATTTCTCAACATAATGTCCACCTACATTGACGCATTTATTACATCGTTTTATCAGTCCTCTCAAACCGGCTGCACTGAACTGCTTGCTTTGTTTTTATTTACCGGCCATCCCACAGAACTGTGTGACTTACTTACTGACTCGCCCTTGTAACGTTTTCTACCCAGCTATACACCGATTTACGGGACAAAGATTTGTCAGCATAAACAGTGACAACCCACCGTAGCGGGAGCCATTTCGCGAATGACGCCGAAGTTGAATGTGAAGTGAAAACGTGGTTTAGAAAACAGAGCACGCAGTTCTATGCAGCCGGTTTGGGAGGACTCATAAAACGATGTGATAAGTGCTTCAATGTTGGTGGAAATTATGTTGAGAAATAAAGGACAATGTATGTATACAAATAAACTGGTTTAAAGTTGTTATCATATTTAGTTAGTTTTCTATAGCCATTTTTGACGTACTTATTAACTTAGCCTAGTAACATAATTTGAATTCTATAATATTTAAAGGTTACATCAGAGACAGTGGAATGCCTTTGTATTGTTTAATATACACTAGTACAGACAATTGATGGAAACAATACAGTACAAACTACACTAATACAGACAATTGATGGTAACAATTCAGTACAATATACACTATAGTCTGTCCGGAAATGTATGCCGTCATTCAAGATCAATTATTTTGAAAACTGTCTGTTGCATCGTTATGAAATTTTTCCAGCCGTCTTATATTTACCCCCACCCAAGGAATATGTCTTTGATAGGTCCTAAAACAACTTAAATCATTGAAAGCGGCATCATTCCTTTGATGTTTTGCTTAACAACTAGTGATTTCTTGCTAAAAAAGTTATGTTTACGGTAATGAGGACCTGCAAATTCAGATGACAAACAAAGGCGTATCTGGATTCGTATGGGAGTGGGTGCAATCAAAGAAGTAGCTTACAATCGACAGAATCGGCTGCATTGCACCGGGTTTTAATCCCATATGGCTCAGTTTCTTTCCGCAGCGCGGAAAGCGTCGCACAAAGCACGAACTCCGTAGCTCCAGCGACGACCCTTGGGAGTCTCCGAATAAAATGAATGACGCGGCCCGGACAGACAGACAGAAAGGTAGGTAGGTAGGTAGGTAGGCAGAAAGATAGGTGGGTGGATGGATGGCTGGCTGGCTGGCTGAGTGGGTGGGTGGGTCGGTCGGTGGGTCGGTGGGTCGGTCGGTCGGTGGGTGGGTGGGCAGGCAGGCAGACAGACAGACAGATAGATTAGATAGATAGATAGATAGATAGATAGATAGATAGATAGATAGATAGATAGATAGATAGATAGATAGATAGATAGATAGATAGATAGATAGATAGATAGATATCGGTACGTCGGTCGGTGGGTGGGAGGGTGGGCGGGCCGACCGACCGACCGACCGACCGACCGACCGACCGACCGACCGACCGACCGACCGACCGACCGACCGACCGACCGACCGACCGACCGACCGACCGACCGACCGACCGACCGACCGACCGACCGACCGACCGACCGACCGACCGACCGACCGACCGACCGACCGACCGACCGACCGACCGACCGACCGACCGACCGACCGACCGACCGACCGACCGACCGACCGACCGACCGACCGACCGACCGACCGACCGACCGACCGACCGACCGACCGACCGACCGACCGACCGACCGACCGACCGACCGACCGACCGACCGACCGACCGACCGACCGACCGACCGACCGACCGACCGACCGACCGACCGACCGACCGACCGACCGACCGACCGACCGACCGACCGACCGACCGACCGACCGACCGACCGACCGACCGACCGACCGACCGACCGACCGACCGACCGACCGACCGACCGACCGACCGACCGACCGACCGACCGACCGACCGACCGACCGACCGACCGACCGACCGACCGACCGACCGACCGACCGACCGACCGACCGACCGACCGACCGACCGACCGACCGACCGACCGACCGACCGACCGACCGACCGACCGACCGACCGACCGACCGACCGACCGACCGACCGACCGACCGACCGACCGACCGACCGACCGACCGACCGACCGACCGACCGACCGACCGACCGACCGACCGACCGACCGACCGACC